>OZ010598.1:22657412-22754912 GCA_963932145.1 Acanthosepion lycidas
TATATATATATATATATATATATATATAAAGTGAACTTTAAAGTCAACACTCAGAGGCGACAGACTGTTTCATGCTAAACGCTTCAATGTTCACTTTTATATTTAGATACGATCAATCTCTGATATGGAGCACTTTATCACATAAATATAGCATACCGTAAAACTATATTTCTTCATATATATATATATATATATATATATATATCATAAAGAGGTAATTGTACAAAGAATTAGCCATCTTAATGTAAGTAATGGCGAAATCTCTTCGCTAACAAGGCTTAATAACGCATTAACTTACCAATAATTCATTGAATAAAAATGGCGCCCTGACGATGAAAATGTGAAATTTTTGAAAATATTCGGCCTAACATCGTCAAATCTATCTGACAACAATTTAAACATAAGGATCGCATTATTCAAGTTATTTATATCAGTTTCGAGAGAAGAGGCTGTTTGTGTAGAACTGACTTCTCATCAATGGAATACAGAGGGAGTGTGGGTGGGGTTGCTATAATTGAAGTGGTATGGCGAGTTCTAGCCGTGAAGGTTAGGACTGGTGGAACCATGGAATGTTGTTTGTCCGAGAACTTTTCATGGAAGTAGCAATAGAGCAGTGAGGTGGGGGGGGTTCTACATCCCACCTGTGAGTTGGATGTTAAAAAATAATTTTTCGCCCCAAAAAGACACTGAGGCGTTTTTGAACTGGAAAGTGAGGACTCGTCCCGCCCAAATATGATACAGTGTAACCTGGATATAAGAGATTTGTCGGGACCGGAGAAGTCTCTTATATCCGGGTTTCTCTTATATCAGGGTTTAGTCTATTTTGTTTAGGCAAGTATGGGAATAATTTGGGACCAGAGAAAATCTCTCTTATATCCGGGTTTCTCCGATATCCGGGTCTCTTATATCCGGGTTACACTAACAGTACTCCATTCTTGGCCTGATCTGACTCGGATCTAGGTAAAATGCTCGATAGTAAATTGCTCGAAATCAATTACTCGAAAAATAATTTCTCGAACTATCAATTGCACAAAAGGCAGATTATTCGAAGTATTTCGAAGTTCGAAGCACCACGTAATTAAAGAACATTGTATCAACTATGACGCAACAATGTTGAAGATTATTTAAGAAGTGTTGCATATAATATTTCATACTAATAGATTAAATATTAGCAACAATAGTTATATTTTTTTATTTTTTAAATCACGAAAAATAACAGTAATAATAAAAATGTACCTTTTATTTTAAACTCTGACAAAAAAAGCAATATAGAAAAAAATAAGACCTGTTATATAAATGTAGTCGTTCTTTAATTTTAACTGTTCACTTAACAACAATAAAGTTGGATTATTTTATCTTACAGTAAATATTAGAAACAATGCAGTTTTATTTTTGTTATGTTTTTTAACCACAGGTTTCGAGCAAACTGCCTTTCGAGCAATTGATAGTTCGAGAAATTATTTTTCGAGCATTTGATTTCGAGCAATTTACTGCCGAGCAATTGATTTCGAGCAATTTACCGGATACCATCTGACTCTTGTAAATCTAAAGGATAGCATGATGAGTTAGTCTGTGGGAGAGTGAAGACAACAGAATCTTTATATTTGACTACCAGGATGTTTATGCTTTAATTATCATTCCTCAACGTAAACAATGAAAACATAATTTTTCTGTATTACGGTTGTAAGCAAAGTATTCCAAAAAAGGAAACAAAGAAAAAGAATCCTGAACTGATTTGTAGTATAAATCCTTCTAAAAAAATATGTCGGTGAATGCTGGACAATTTCCTCACATATGAAGACGGGACAGAGATGTAGTCCTAAAGAAGGATGCTGAGAATACCATGGACAGTACATGCGAACAACGAGGAGGTTTTACGAAAAATGGGAGTGAAAATGATAGATTTTTAGAATAAAAAAGAAACAGTAGACATTTCTGGGATACATAATGAGGAAACGTGGCTTGGAGAAACTGACACTCATATGATATATTGAAGACAATAGTTGCAGAAGGAAATATTGAGTTGATTGATTGATTTGTTTTTTATGGGTTATCAACCACCCTTAGTTGGTTATTTAACGCCGAAACAAATTTGAATTGTAAAAATAATTTTTCTTTTGCAAGTAAATAAATAAACAATTTTTGAGTACAACAATGATTTTTGCAGATACAAGTTGTACTATTTAACCCATTTTTTGTGGGGTGAATTGCGTCTAAGTGAAAGTTATGAACCCGACTGGAATTCGAACTCAGCACTCGGATTTCTTATTTTGAGCTGCTATCCATTACATCACCTGCACATCCGAAATGTCACTTAACCTACTAAACTTCTGTAAATAGAAGAGAGAACATGAACAATAAGAAATCGATCGCTGCTTAGTGCCACAAGAGATAGGAAGATGTGGAGAGCGGTGATCACCCACAGCTAAAGTTGTTTCCAAACCCACCTGACATCATATTTTCTTTTGCAAACATACAGGTGTGCTGTTCCGTTTATTACAATACAAATGGCGCTATTGAGGGAAGAAGGTTATTTTGTTTTCAACGCGTCTACTATCCACACTAAAGAATAAATTTTATTTTAAATTCGATTATTTGATGCGAGAAGCATAAAGTCATTGCAAGCAAATGAAAAAGGCCAAGGAATTTGCACGATTTTTTAGCTGTTTGCTGACACATTTCTTTACAGTATACAAACGATGCAAACTTCACAGTTGAATGCACTTGTGGATTGCTACTAGTGATTTATTGTACGTCATTGTATATTAATACATATGTGCACGAAAATATACGCACATTATGACGCGTCTGTGGGTGTTGTGTATATTTTAATGTAACAATAACATTTCTGTATGTGCGCTCAAACATATATATTACGAGATAATATTTGCTGTACACACTGTACACACAAATAAGACCTTGTGTATATATAGACATTTTTATGTTTATACGTTCTTTTTATAGATACAAATATTTAAGTAAATGCTCTGTTTTATAATAAACAGTATTAATAACATTTACTGGACTGAATGACAGAGAAATTTTCATAGAAAATATTCGCCCTCAGACAGGAATTGAACCTGTATCCTATAACTCATATAGCCTGACGTGCCTTAACCGATCTAGCCACAGAGGATCGTTCGATTAGCAAGATCGATTTTGCTGTTTTAAACGTCAATCTTCAATGAATCTCTCACATAGATTCATATCTGCTCAAAGCGTATCCAAATGTAAACAAATGACGACACACATTATGAAATGAACAGCCCGACAACGGCACATGAGATTTGATTATAGTGGTGAATGTTTCGTGCAGGACCATCCACACGAATACAGAGACCTGGTGCACTCCGCAGGTTTTGAATAGACTAGTTGCTATCCAAGGCTATAGAACCCAGTCTGTCCTGCTATTTTATCCATAGCTGGGGGGAGAAGAAGAGGATTCATACTTTTCCCAAGGGTATTAGCAAGTAAGTGAATGTAATGGATTCGACTGGAATTCGAACTCGGTTCTCCGATTCCTCAATCCAAGCCGCTATCTATTACTCCACCATATATATATGGGATAAAGATATATACATGTTTTTATATATCAAGAACAAAAAAAGAAACTATGTATAACAAAGGAGAAAAAATTCCTGTAATGCGTTTCATCTTTTAGGATTTAATCGGACTAGAAAATGATGTTTACGTTGATGCGGGTGGATGGACAGTTGCGGCCCTGGACATTTGCGTCCCTAGAGAAATGCATCCCTGGATAATTGCATACCTCTGATAATTTTTTTTAAGTTAAATTTTTTTTTAAAGAGTAGTTTAATATAGAAATTTGCGCACCAGTACCTTTAATTAATCTAAACAAGCAGAAAGATAGTTACCATAAATAAATAAAAGAGAGAAAAATTTCTTTTTCAAAGCAAGAGAAAATTAAGCTAGCAGTTTCAGTTCACTCCAGCAGTGCCTACCACAAACATTTAATAGATTCGGGATTTTATAGATTATATTTTTATTTGGAACCCATGGCTAAGTTCCGAAAATCAAACACTGGTAGAAAAATATTTGTGGAGAAGGAGAATTAGAACTATCACTATCATAAGAAAAACATCGATGAAACAAAAACATACTGGCGATTTGTAGAGATCTTGCAACACTGTTAATCTAACATTGCATTTTAAACAAAAATAAACTTTTAGTTTTTTAATTTTATTCCTTTTTTAAAAATTTATGATTACTACCTACGTCTTTTTTTTAAAATTTAGAGTAATTGACTTTAAAAGCTTCAAAAAATTATCAGAAGTACGCAATTATGCTATAACGCATTTGCCTTGGGACGAAAAATTCCAGAGGCACAATTGTCGCGTGCGCAATTATCAGAAGCGCAAATGTCCAGTACGCAACTGTCCTAGAATCCGTTGATGCGACAACACGCAAGGAAGAAGGAAAGGCAACGCTGAGAATGTAGAATTTAATTTTTTTTAATATATATATATATATATATATATATATATATATATATTGGAATATAGTGTAGCCGACTTCATTTTCTTTTTGTTCATGTTTCTATCACTTTTGTAATTAAATATACCACATAGTCAATATATATATATATATATATATATATATATATAAAGAAATAATCATACATAGAATCAATCAGCAATATTAATGCGATTAATGACGAAATCACTTCGCTAGTAGAACCTAATGTATGCATTAAAATATTGTTAATCCATTGAATGATGTGATTGTCATTTATAAAACTGTTGTTAGATGTTTCTAGTGTATATCTTTTTTAAGTTAAGCAAGTACTTTCGAAGATCCATGTCTCCATATATATATATATATATATATATATATATATATAAATGCGGTATTTAGTGAAAAATGCTCAATATCCGTGATAGTGCTAGCATATGCGGTTGCATGGAGAGTTGTTTGTAACCTTAGCTTTTACGCTAAACTTTCCATGAAACCGAATTCATATACAGGGTGGGCCATAAGTCTCCATACATAGGAAAATGCATGTGTATCAGTATTTGGATCAGCAGTTCCCGGATGCTTGGATTCGTCGGCGTGGTCCCCAGATCTCTCCCGCCTTGAGTTCTATCTTTGGGAGCACTTGAGGGCCATGGGGTACCAGGTGAAGATACGGGACATAAATCATCTCAAAGAACATATCACCAACACCATTGCAAGCATAACTTCAACTGTTTTAATGCATTTTCAGCAACAGTGGGAAACAAGTAGTAATATTTGCTTTCGAAACAATGGTAATCATATAGAGCACATTATTTAAATAAAAACAGTTGTTCAATGTAAAGTGTTTCTTTTCTCTATGCATAGAAACTTATGGCCCACCCTGTATACATATATATATATATATATAAGACATTTTTATGTTTATACATTATTTTTTTATTGATACAAATATTTTAATAAATGCTCTGTTTATAATAAACAGTATTAAACAACATTTACCGGCCTGAATGTCCGAGAGATTTTTATAGAAAATATTCGTCCTCAGACAGGAATCGAACATGTATCCTATACGGAACCCTCATATAGCTCTTGCGTGCCTTTAACCGATTGGGCCACAAAGGAGCGTTCGGTTAGCGAGGTCAATTTTACTGTCTTTAAACTACAATCTTCCATGATTCTCTCACGTACATTCATATCTGCTAATGGCGTATCCAAATGAAAACAAATGACGTCACACATTATGAACTGTACAAAATCCGATAATTATTTTAAGACATTTTTATGTTTATAATTCTATGAACATTTCTCCCACATTCAGGCCGGTAAACGTTGTATAATATTGTTTATTATAAACAGAGCATTTGCTTAAATATTTGTATCGATAAAAAAAAAAGAATGTATAAACATAAAAATCTCTTAAAATACTTGTCGGACTTTGTCCATTTCATTATATATATATATATATATATATATATATATATATATATATATATATATATATATAAGCTTTTCACCCCGAGCAAGGCGGGAGTGCCACTAGCACGCAAGGGGTTACAGAGAGTTGGAGCAAGAGTAAAGAGCTGTGATAGAAGAAAGGATGAAGCTATTAACGGGGAATAGATCAAGGTATCTAAAGATGTCGATTGACATTGCATTTAAATAGATGGAGATTATAGCTATCAGGGAAGCAACTAAGAGGAAGGGAATTCCACAGGCGGGAACTTTTATCTCATTCTACGTGCCATTTTTTTCTCTCATTCCACTTGTCCCAATTTTTACCTAAATTCACTAAGCATTCACTTCATAGTTTCATTATGAATCAGTTACGGGAACTGCGAGACATGAAGTTCTTGGAGTAGCAGAGACGGCTACATGTAACCGTTTCGTCAGTGAAAGGGTGGAACTGAGATGCCAACCTAGTAGCACTTTGAAATTCATACAGTTTGGGAACCAGTGAAAGTACCTCGACGGAGCAGTTACCGTGAAAGTTTTTTTAGAAAAGACAGAGGGAGACGACGTCACGTCTGTGAGAAAAAACTGTAAGCGAGATGCCAGATCAGGACCAACCATATTGTATATCCGTCTCTAGATTTTCTCGAGGATCTTAAGACGAACAGCTGGGGTTCTAGACCATATATGACAGCAGTATTCCATGCAAGGACACCTGATTAACTCAGAATTCTTCCTCGTCACGTATGGCACATAACTGACTGACCCCAATGCAGCCGTTGAATGTGCCGCTCCTGTAAAACAACATTCCTGGATAACATCTATAAAATATAAAGAAAGCTTATAATTACGGTTATTTTCTTTGTTTATATTGCAGACAAAAAACACAATAAATGCAATATAAACAAAATGGGGAAAGGTGTTTAAGAATAATGAGAAAAAAGCATTTTAGCAAATAACAATTTTATGATGAAGTGCACCTCAGTTATATATTAATAATAATTACATTAATAATAATAACACTAAAAAATCCCTAAAGAGTAACTGATTCATAATGAAACTATGAAGTGAATGCTTAGTGAATTTAGGTAAAAATTGGGACAAGTGGAATGAGAGAAAAAAATGGCACGTAGAATGAGATAAAAATACCATGTGTAATGAGATAAAAATGTCACAGTAGGTTGAGAGAAAAATGGCAAATGTTGAATGAGAGAAAAAATGGTGCATATGGAATTAGAGTAAAAAAATTGTTACATGTAAATAAAAGAGAGAAAATGACACGAGTGGAATGCGAGAAAAATGGCACGATTGGAATGAGACAAAAATGGCACAATTGGAATGAGATAAAAATGGCACAATTGGAATGAGACAAAAATGGCACAAATGCAATGAGTTAAAAAATAGTATAAATGGAATAAGAGAAAATTGGAATGAGAGACAAAAATGGCACAATTGGAATGAGACAAAAATGGCACAATTGGGATGAGACAAAAATGGCACGATTGGAATGAGACAAAAAATGACACAATTGGAATGCGACAAAAAAAAGCACAATTGGAATGAGATAAAAATGGCACAATTGGAATGAGACAAAAATGGCACAATTGGAATGAGACAAAAATGGCACGATTGGAATGAGATAAAAAAATGGCACAACTGATTTTGAATGCTACTTCATCATACTAATTCATGTAAATGCCGCCCCACCAGACTTATCAACGGAGACAGGCCTCTACTTTCGCCCCATCCCTGGGTTTCCCAATGGATTGATAAACGGCTAATTTTTCAATTTAGATATCGGCCATTTAATTCCGTTTCATTCACTTATACATAAAAACACAATACACTTGTCTCTTTTGAATCAATTTCCTCTTCTTTTTTTTTGGGGGGGGGGTTGTTTTATCACAATGTTTCGGTCGATCTACTCTCTAATCTTCCTCAAGTGTTCCTGCAAAAACTGGGAGGTTGGGGGTAGCATTACTGTTATCGATCGAAAGTGCTATCCTCACCGTGCAGAAAACCGGAAGAGTCGTTTAGATAAGTAATATCAGTCAAAGGAGAGTAATTTGAACAGTTTATCAACATTTTTCAGGTTATTTAAAGCCAGAAAATAATTTTAGATTGCAAGGACTTTTTGGAGATAATAATTATTTACTAACACAAGTTCTATTAATTAACCCATAGCTGGGGGATAAAGAGGTGGATTCATGCCTTTCCCAAGGGTATTTGCGCGTAAAAGAATATAAAAAACCCGACAGGAATTGGAACTCGGCTCTCCGATTTCCAATTCCGAGCCATTATCCATCACACCACCCGCACATCCCAGTTTGCAGCACATGGTATTACCAAGCGGTCACCCATCTAGATACTGACCAGGCTCGATGTTACGTCGCTTATCCTACGAGAACGAGTATTTCAACGTGATAATGCCGTAAGACGTACCACCCACACATCCAAGTTTATGGCACCTGGTATTTCAATGCGGTCACCCATCTAGATACTGAACACGTTGCTTAACTTCTGTGAATGTAAGAGAACCGGTGTTTCAACGTGAAACGGCCGTAAGCCAGGTAGAAGAAGAGATCAGCTGCTAGGCTCTTATTATCTTTAATTTGGGAGGTACGCCCATAAATTGCGGGATCATATTCTTAGATATTGACTGACGATGTTCGCTAGATATTAAAGCAATGTCTTGGCTCCAGAATGCCACGATAGTTGATTGAGGAAAGAGTAAATAAACGAACACTCAAGCAGCCTAACTCTCCTACAGCTACGTTAACACCCAAGCAGCAGTAACTGCAAAGAGCCTGGTACACCCAATGATATCCTCCATACTTATGTGATATCTATTGATATTTAATGTATAAATAAAGCTAAAAGGAAACTTAATAGAAGACGATTCGGAGCCAATAATCAAAATAATCGATCGAGCGATTTAGATTCTGCAACTCACACAGACAGTTACAAGAGTGGATTTAGAATTTAACAGAATGAGAGTTGGATTCTCTAAGTCTGTCTGTCTATCTATCTATTTCATTCTCATTATATCTATCTCAGTCTGTTCATATCTATCTATCTATCTATCTATCTAAGTCTGTTCATTATCTATCTCAGTCTGTTCATAATCCGACTATCTATCTATCTATCTATCTATCTAATTCTCATCATAAGGTCGATTTGTCAGGAAGAATACTTCCTGATGTTACCGGCCTTATTTAATGACATTGGGTAGACAGAACTCTTGGGGGCCGTCGTTAGCCGTGCTAGCACGAAGTCACAAGTCATCGTGGCCGAGGGTTTTAGCGTGCTGGCAATGTTCAAATTGTTGACCAGCTATATATATATATATATATATATATATATATATATATATATATTATTGTGGCGTATGTTGTTAAAGACTACCCAAATTTTCCGTTTAATAATCTATTTTTTGTTTTTTTCTTTCTTTCTCGCAAGTTTTTTTTTATATTTGGGTCTAAGTTGCTGAAAAAAGACCCTAGTCCTTGGTATTTTGCCGAGAGCTTTCGGTTGTCGTCAATCATCATCATGGCTGGATGTTTGATTTCAAATAAGTTGCTTATTATTTTAGTTTTAGAGATAATACTTTAGGGTATTTAGACGATGTTGCTGGATTAGTTCATTATTAATAAGGATGGGGTTGGTGTTTATTATTTGGAGGATTAGTTATTAAATATGTTTAAGATGTTTCTGCCAGTATTAAATGCTATTTTATTTATGTTGGGTTTTTGGTTTTTAATTATGATGGCTTCAAGAATTTGTAAGCGTTTTTTTGCATTTGTTTTTGCAGAGGATTTTGGTATTGTTGATGAGGATTTTTCTTATTTCGGAGGATTTGAATCTGTTACTGATATATATATATATATATATATATATATATATATATATATATGTCTCTCCATAAATTCGCTGAAGAATATGATTATTAAATATAGATTTTATTTAATAATAATGTAAACTAACCGCTACAAATTAAATACATGATCAAAAATGCTCCGAACTTAATTAAAACAAAGTTTTATCGTCAAAAACTTTATGAAGAAGAAAGACCAAAGAATTTTTTTATTATTAAATTAAGTTTTTGTAATCCTCTTTAGAACCTTCGAAATTTTGGTTATTTATTTATTTATTTATCTATTTGTATTAGCTGCTGATCATAAATTATAGACATTTTAGCGTCTTTTTACGGTGAAAAGCACATTGACTGGAAAATTCTTGCAAAATTCAAATAATTGCCAGATTGTAATGAAATTTTCAGGACTTATTCATAAATGAATTAAATTATTTCTGAAACCTTTCTTTTTAGAAAATCTTGATATTTTTTTTTATTTGGTGTTTCAACGTGCCGTAAGCCATACCAACCGCATATTCAAAATTACTGTGCCTGATATTACCAAGCGGTCACCCATATAGGCACTGACCAGATTCGACGTTACTTAACTTCGGTGTTCGTAAGTCCGTACCCTATATAAACTAAAATTTTAGTATATCTTGAATGTCTCTATCTATCCAAACATCGCCTAGATTCTTAAAAGCCTTTTTGGATGCGGATCGTTATCTCTTCATCAAAAGAACAAGGCGATTCAAAGTGCTTTCTATAGGTGCGGACGTTTGTTCATAACTTTAAGCTTAATGTTGTCTCAGATCTTCGGCTCATAATACAAATTAGTTGGCACTGGTTGATACATCATCACGGTCTTATACAAACTTATATAAAGCCCGAAATCTTTGCAGAATACGTTTGATCTTTAAGTGCTGCATATTACTGTCTTCATGGATGACATAATCAGTCATCAGTATAACTTTTATTATAGCTGTAAAAGTTTTGGGTTTTGGCAATTAATTGCCCTGGGATTGAACAATATACTTGTTGTTATATATTGCACATAAATTACATTGCTACAAAATCCTTAAGTGCATTTGCCAACAAATATCGAGTAAACAATATCTGCCCAATAATATTTCCCTGCTTGGCACCATTTCCTACGTTAAGACATACAGTATGGATACCTCCAATATTTACATATGCTTCTATTTTTTTATACTAATGTACACTCAATACAAGGCCCAATAGCCACTCATGGTAGAGGGTTACTGTATGGTGTCGTATGACCTTAAGAAATGGCAACAATTGAAACGTCCTGGGTATGACGGTAAACTACATCCGCGTCCTGGGTATGGCGATAAACTGCATCCAACAGCAAGGTCTCAGATAATGTTTTCAGAACAATAATGTTGCCAGCTCTAAGTTTTTGAAACAATAATGTTGCCAGCTCTAAGTTTTTGAAACAATAATGTTGCCAGCTCTAAGTGTTTTTTTTGAAACAATAATGTTGCCATTTATACGTTTTTTTTAAAATGTTGCCATCTATACGTTTTTTTTAAACAATGTTGCCAGCTATACGTTTTTTTTGAAACAATAATGTTGCCAGCTAAACGTTTTTTTTTAAACAATAATGTTGCCAGCTATACGTGTTTTTGAAACAATAATGTTGCCAGCTATACGTTTTTTATTCTATACAAAATAGGCATTTAAAATTCATATAAACTGGATTTGGCATTAAATAACCCACAGTGGTTGATATGCCATAAACCCCAAACAAACAAACAAACAACAATTGAAGTTCTTGGAGTTATGCAGGAAAGATAACGATTAACTCTAGACAGATCAAGGTTTAATTATTAAATAACATTTCAGCGTTCGGGCGAAGACGTTAGAAGTATAGTGTGAAAGTAGACATTCCAAGAAAAATCCAGTTCTAAACCGGAAACAAGGGATAAACCTCTACTCCTGTTCAAAAATTCACGATGATAAGCAAACCTATCTGAAAAGAAGGAAAAATAAATAGTGAATAAATTTGATCGGAGAGGTTAACAGTTTAGAATTGCAACAGACTTTAAATGGAACCAGAAGCCCAATCTTAAACTGGGGAATAGGGATAAACCTCTACTCCTGTTCAAAAAATCACGAAGGATTATGAACCGGATGATAGGCGAACCTATCTGGAGTTCTTCAGTTCCTCCATTACCTTTGTGTGTGTGTGTTTTTTTTTAAATCAATTTACTTCAAGCAAGGGGATAATGTCACTAAGACGCAAGCGGCTACTGGGAGTGAAAGAGAATGAAAAGAGTTTAGGAGAAGAAACCGGAAACCCACTCTTAAACAGGAAATAAGGGATAAACCTCTACTCCTGTTCAAAAGACCGGTGAGGAGTGTGAAACGGACGCTAGCTGAACCTATCTGCATCTATGCTATAACGAAATAATTTGACCAGATTTCTGTTTAAGCAAAAGATCCCATAAAATCTGCCTGTTCACATTCGTCAGGGCAACAAAGACCTGGACCACATCCAAATGTTTTCTCTCGTTAATTTTCTTGTAACGTCTTGGCAGGAACAGTCATAACAATTATTTTCTTCTGTTTAAGGCCACGTCACGATGAAACACCAGTTCCCGTACGATCACCGAAGTTAAGCAACGTAGAGCCCGGTCAGTACCAAGATGGGTGACCGACTGAGAATACCAGGTGCTCTAAGCTTGAATGTGTGGGTGGTGTAATGGATAACGGTTCCAATTTCTGTCGGGTTCCTCACATTCCCTTACGCGCAAATACTACTGGAAAAAGTATGTATCCAACTCTTTGCCCTCCCCCGATAAGACTTGTATCACTTATTGCGGTATTCCCCCGGTATCAATGGATACGTCTCCGTCAAACAAACCCGCCGGATCCGAACGAAAGCTAACCAAGCGTAGCAACGGTCATATATGGGGACCGCTTGTTAATCTGAAACTCCTACTATACATATAACGTTTATATCTATAGTAGGAGTTTTGGATTAACAAGCGGTCCCCAGCCGCATGTATACACACTTTAGGATAGTGTGATCCTGGCCATGTTATTCTGACGGACCTCAACTATCTCAGGCTACTTTCCTTCTCCTACACTTGTTTCCAACTAAGGTTATAGGACAAAATCCGTCCTGCTACTTTACCATAGCTGGGAGAGAAGAAATGTATTCATACCTTTCCCACGAGTTTTAGCACGTAAGTGAATGTAATGAACTCGACTGGAATTCGAACTCGGCTCGTCGATTCCTCAATCCGAACCGCAAACCATTATCCCACTATGTCTCCGTCCCCTTCTCCTCCAAGCTACGGATTCATTAGTAAGACTTGTATCACTAAAACTATTATTATCTCAAAAAAAGATTTTATTAGGTTGGTGCAAAAATAATGACGTAATAATGTCGTTTTTTGACGTTAAAAATACGTCAAAAAACGACATTGTTACGTCATTATTTTTGCACCAACCTAATATAATCTAAAAACATTTTTTTGGATTTAAATAATCTGAAAAGGTTTGATAAGCGTAAAATACAGATCAAATCTGTTCGGCCTAAAACCAAATTGAGACTCCGAAAGTATATTTAGATATAGCCTGATGTTCAACAGTAAAAATAGAATAGTAGCAGGTGCCCTTTCCAGCAGGAGATAGGGATGCAATTACTCTTGAATGGCCACAAAACTCGCACACAACCTCATCATTATAAACTGGAATTACATCAGGATTTTTTCATTCATATATATATATATATATATATATATATATATATATATATATATATATATATATATATATATAATACACTTCCTCTATTGCATATACCACATAGTTTGTGCATTTTCCTGGTACTAGAATTTTTTGCAACACGCGTCATCGTGTTGAAATCCTCACAGTATTTAATATTTTTGATTTACAAACTCTACGTTTCGTTAAATTTCGCAAACCAATTAATGAAATTTGAATAAGCTGAATTGTTCGTAAAAATACTTCGACAAAAATCGTACTTCACGATTTAAAAATTTCTTTAATTTAAGTCCTATTTTTTTAAGAAAATTTCATTTTTTTTTTCTTTTAAATTCTAACGATTTCTTACTCTTGAGCATGCAATATACGACTGGCCATACATTTTTTTCAAACTTTTTGAAGCGTTATGGCCTTGTGATTTGTTTATAGTTCTTGCAAACGCAGGAGGAATTGAAAACTAGATTCTTGTAACCTTACATAAAAGATATGGAAAAAAAATATTACATTTGTATTTAAAAATTATTTCTTAGTATAATCATTAAATTTTTTTTGAAATAGTGGAGTATTTTTATGTTAAGCAATACAATTTGGTAAATTTATATATATATATATATATATATATATATATATATATATATATATATATATTGAATTGAATTTATATATATATATATATTGAATTGAATTTTATGTTAAGAAATAAAATTTGGTAAATTTATATATATATATACATATTCAATTGAATTTATATATATATATATATATATATATATATATATATATATATATATTGAATTGAATTTTAATATAAAAAAAATAAAAAGGTCACGAGATGTATGGTAGATTGCTTCAGAGTTTCCCAATTATTCGCTATTGAGGATCCAGACAAGGGTTACTGAATGAATGTATTGCAAAATATATATTTTATTACTGTATAAATGCTTGATATACGTCGACAAAATTTTAAATTCGAAGCGAGGAAAATTTTAAATATATATATATATATATATATATATATATATATATATATATATATATATAGAGAGAGAGAGAGAGAGAGAGAGAGAGATAGATATAGATATAGATATATACAGGGTGTTTCAAAAAGAATAGCGCCAAAATCATCACATGATGTGTCAAAAACGAAAAAAATTACAAACCTCTAGCCTGAACACATGTGTTGTATATACATTCAAGTTTCATTTCATGTTTTATAAGCGCTCAATGTGGCCACCAACGGCAGCGCGGACAACATCAAGCCGATATGAGAATTCCTCCCAAATGCGCCTCAGCATGTCACGGTCCACCGTGTTGATTGCAGCTGTTATTCGATCTTTCAAGTCATCGATACTTGCTGGAAGTGCTGGAACATAATCTTGGTCTTTAACATACCCCCCACAAGAAAAAGTCACACACAGTGAGGTGCGGGGATCTGGCAGGCCAAGCACAGAGAGCAAGGTCTTTAGCACCTCTCCTCTCAATCCATCGCTGAGGCAGGTTTTTATTCAGATAAGCTCTAACCTCGAGATGTCAATGGGGTGGTGCTCCATCTTGCTGAAAAATAAAGTCATTCGAATCTGCTTGCAGTAAAGTGAATAGCAAGTTTTGGAGCATTTCGAGATAGGTTTGTCCTGTAACGGTGTTTCCTTCAAAGAAAAAGGGACCATAGACCTTGTCTTGAGACACAGCACAGAAGACGTTCACTTTAGGGGAATCTCTTTCATGCTCAACAGTTTCATGTGGGTGCTCTGTTCCCTAAATGCGCACATTGTGACGATTGATTGTGCCTCTCAAATTGAAATTCGCTTCGTCACCAAAAACTAAACGTGAAAAGAGAGTTTCATCACCTTCCCCCATCTCTAGCATTGACTCACAGAATGTCCTCCGCATCACCTTGTCACCATTAGTAAGTGCTTGGACGAGGTTTAGTTTGTATGGTTTCATGTGTAATCGTCTCTTTAACACACGCCAGACAGTCGTATGAGGGATGGCAATCTGAAGACTTGCTCGACATACGGACTTACGTGGGCTGCTCTCAAATGCATCATGAATCCTCTCCACTTGCTCCTCTGTAACAAATGGTCTTCCAGGACTCTTTCCTTTGCACAGGCATCCACTCTCTTTAAACTGTCTAACCCACCGTCGAATGCTCTCACGATGGGGCGGATCAATGCCGAATTCTGTTCTGAAAGCACGCTGCACCGTGGCGTTTGTTTTCGCGAACTCAAGCAAGCAAAACGCCTTCTGCTGAGGAGTCGCCATTTTGATTGATCTTCCCACAATTCAGCTGTACCGGAAGTTATACTAACGACAGCGGTGAAACTGACACCCAATCAAAATTTGATAAGTACTCTATCAAATAACCACTGATTCAGTCCACTACAATGCTATAGACCTGAAAAAACAGAGTAATGATTTGAGCGTATTCTTTTTGAAACACCCTGTATAATAAAAAATAAAATCCAAAATTACAAAATTAACTTATACGGGTAATAGCCTATTTCGGCAGACGAAGATATCGGTCGGCTATCTTATCAATCCCAGTGTGGACTGAGTTTGCATCTGTACAGTTAGGGAGTGCGGGAAATAGAACTGTGAAAACTAAAAGTTTAAATTAGGCGAAAGGCACGAGACAGGAGTCAGGAGAGGGTAGAAGGTATTTGTCTTAAAGGAAAGAGGTTTTATAAAATTAAGCCCTAATATTTATCTTATGACATTAATTTGGGCTTATATGAAGAATGAAATATTAATTTAAAATTAAAATGGAATAAAAAAAAAAACGGTTTTAAAAATAACTTCAAAATATTGAGATAAAAGAATGCAAGGAATTGGAGGCGGTATTAAAGTAGAGGAAAGAAAAACTAAAATTATTTATACTTTGGACATTTGAAGAGAGAGGGGGGGAGTGAATATTATGGAATTATAGTAACTAATTAAGTTAAACCTATAATATGGAAATTTGAATGTGCGTATATATATATATATATATATATATGTGTGTGTGTTTATCTTCTCCAGGGTATTCAAACCATTTATTAATATTCAGAAGAGAATACATTCCTATAGTAAAATCATTTACAATGCATTCGTGTGTGTGTATATATATATATATATATATAATGTCATCCACAGACAGACTGTTTCGCAGATCATCAGTGCGGCTAGACATCCGGTTGCCTCTAGCTAGGATCGAAACCCAACTGAATTTGTATCAGGCGGATATTCTACCACTAAGCTGTGGGCGCACGGTTAGGATAAGGGGGATTTTTGGCGTATTTATTTTAGGAAACACGCCCAGTGACCGACAGTGACTCAATTCGGCTTGCGAAGAGTCTCCCTATATAGCTATAATAGTCACTGTTTACAAACCCATACCTCAGCCCGAGAGTTCTCAACTGGAATTAATTCAGGAGCTAATATAATGTCACCCACAGACAGACTGTTTCGCTGTATCACGGCTCATCAGTGCGGCTAGACATCCGGTTGCATTCTAGCTAGGATCGAAACCCGACTGAATTGGTATCATATATATATATATATATATATATATATATATATATATATATATATATATATATATATATATATATATATATATATATATATATATATATATATATATATATATATATATATATATATATATATATATATATCACAAACCCCAAATTTACACACACACACACACACACATATATATATATATATATATATATATATATATATATATATGACAGCCATGAAAAGACAAAATTTATATTTATTACCATTCATGATGGCAATAATTAACGCTAGAACACTAACCATGGGTATATAGTACCCAGTGCAAATTTTCCTATTTTTAATTACAATTTTTAGTACCTGATTTTCTTACCTAAATAATGTTTTTTTCAATTCCTATTAATGTTAACTCAAAGTACAAAATTTGAAGTGCCTGCATGTAAAATATTTCAAATAAAGATTTATATTTAATATTTATTTTTTTATATTTTCAAAATCGGGTATGATATACCTATGGTTAGTAGTGGTGTAAATTTAATTGATTGTTAGTGTTCTAGGGTTAAAATGTAAACCTGAAAAACGAGCTAGCTAACCGGTTTCGAACCTCATTCAACAGAGCTAAATCTAGTTTAATAAATATAGAATAATCAGTAAAAAGAGATGAAAAATATGTATTGGGGAGGGAAAAAAAATATTGCTTAGATGGAAATTAGTTGGAAGCCCAATACGAAATCCTTCTGTTTGCACAGAGGTTTCAAAGACAAACTATAAATGGCCTCCAACACTTTCAAGTGTTAATTCGACTAGGACTTGCTTGCAAAAGCGTCCACAGTGAAATTAGCGGCACAATTATGGCTATTCATTAGATGTTCTGCGATGGAAGACCCACTTGTATTGGTCAGAATGTCTGGAGGAGCGTACTTAAGATTACGGATCTTTGTTGGAACGTGTTGCTTTATTCTGACATCCAGCCTTTGAATCGTTATCCCTATGTAGTGTGAACCATAACTAGATTTAAACAAATAAATCAAGGAACTATTCTGATGTAAAGGGAGACCGTCATTTAGCATGGATGGAAGGACAGGCTTGGTAGAAAACACTACACGAGTTTTAGCAGCAAAGTAACAATGTCGAACTGCCAAAGAAAATCACTTAGTATATCTATCACTGATATTACCCAGCCAAATAAGACGCAGGTACACAGGACATCTTTATACTGTAGCCGGTTTAACTTTATTGAAATCGGCAATTTTGTACTTAATTATTGATTAAACGATGCCCAAAAGATAGGCATTGTTACAGAGAGTCGTACTAATAAACCTGAATTCATCATCTAACTTGGTTTTAGAACAGATTATTAAAGCCCTATGATTAAGGGTTTTAATTAAATTAATTTTGCGTTTTTTGAGAGAAAACGAGTTTCAACGGACATACAAACCAGTAAATGTCTGTTTACGATAAACATATGTAAGAAAACCCGACGAAAATCAGATAACCATTTTAAAACTGGATGCATATTAATCAGGTCCTCTTCAATCTCGTTATCGAAGCTAAAATTTATACTAATAATGAATATACATTATCCTCGACATTAATACAACTCTCTCTATCTATATATATATATATATATATATATATATAGTCATCCAGACAGACTATTTCGCTGTATGACAGCTCATCAGTGTGGCTAGACGTCTGGTTGCCTCTAGCTAGGATCGAAACTCGACTGAATTGGTATCAGTCGGTGATTCTACCATTAAGCCGTTGGCGCACGGCCGGGATGATTTAAGGGTATTTATTTTTAGATAAACACATTAGAGAATTCGATTCGATTTGCCGAAGAGTCTTGCATTATTAGCCGTAATAGTCACTGTTTACAACCCTCCCCCCAGAGAGCTCAAACGAAATAAATTTTTCAGGAGTATATATTGCCATCCACTGACAGACTGTTTCGCTGTATCATAGCTCATCAGTGTGGTTAGATGTCCGGTTGCCTCTAGCTAAACAACAAAATCTCAAATGGGAAGGGTTATAGATCTATTTCAACCAACGAGAAATACGTTAGTCTTATTTAACCCCTGTGTATAGACAGTGTTCGTGTCGGGTTTGAACAAGACTAACGTACTTCTCGTTGATTGAAATAGATTTATAACTTCTCCCATATGATGTAGTTTCGGATTTTGTTGTGTAATTTATATTCTGTTAAAATAAATACATTGAAGTCTTTTCGTGGATCAATTTTAATATTTGATATTACTAGGATCCATTTATATATCGACGGATTTATCACCTGTACTATATATACATACATATATATATATATATATATATATATATATATATATATATATGAAGAAATATACTCTTAAGGTGTGCTATATTTATGGGATAAAGTGCTCAATATCAGAGATAGAGCGTGTGTAAATATAAAAGTGAACATTGAAGTCAACACTTAGAGGCGACAGTCTGTTTCATGCTAGATGCAATGTTCACTTTTATATATATATATATATAGAGAGAGAGAGAGAGGGAGAGTAAGAGAGAGAGATAGGGGAGGGAGAGAGAGAGATGGATTAGGCCAGGGAACAGTAGTATTAAAAATTGCTCAATACACATTTTTTTTAAGCGTTTCACCCCAAGCAAGGCGGGAAGCCACTAGGAGGCAATGGGTTACAGAAAATTTGGAGCAAGATCAGATAGGAGTGATAGAAGAAAGGATGAGGAGAAGGGTAGTGGATAGATCAAGGCAACTGGAGATGTCGATTGACATTACATTTGAATATTGGAGTAGAAGAGACGGCTACATTTAGGAGTTTCGACAGTGAAGGGGTGAGATCGGGATGCCAGCCCCATAGGGCGCTTGAACTCATGAAGTCTGGGAACCAGCGAATACAGCTCCTCGGAGCAATTGCCATGAAAGTATTTGTAAAACAGACAGAGAGAGGCGACGGCGCGCCTGTGAGAAAGTGACTGTGGACGAGATGCCAGAGCAGGGCCAATTATATTGCATATCCGCCTCTGGAGCCTATCAAGAACCCCGAGGCAAACACAAGGGGCTCCAGACCATATATGGCAGCAATACTCCATGCAAGGGCGAATTGTTGATTTGTAGATATGGAGGATCGATTCCTGGGAGAAAAATTTCCTGGCGCGGCACAGGGAGCAATCTTTCCTTGTGGTTGACGAAGCAATTGACTCAATGTATTTATTCCATCTCAGGTCAGACGTCAACGGGAGACCGAGCAGCCGCAGAGAGTTGCTCTCGAGAAGTTGAGCGTCACACATTCTAATGGAGGGCATGGAAGGATCTCTGTGGTGATTAATAGAGAGCAGTTTTTTTTTTTTTTTGAAGCATTAAAGTTGACCAGCCCCAGTTCACAACCGATTGGAGATCCTTTTTGAGACGCAAGGCCAGGTTAGTTTTGTCAGTGACACTAGATTTGTTTTTGAGGCAGGAATAAATTGTGGTGTCATCCGCGTAGATGCCAACTTGGGAATTTATGGCATCAGGAAGGTCATTTATGTAGATAAGGAATAGAGTGGGGCCTTGAAGAACACCTGCGTTCGTGGGATAGAAACTGGAGGAGAATCCGTTGAGAACGACCTTCAATTTACGGTTTGACAGGAATGGTTGTATTAGATGAAACAATGGACCCGTAATGCCATAACCCTGGAGCTTGCGAAGAAGGCCGGCATGCCAAACCCTATCAAATGCTTTTCACATATGAAATGATAAAATATTAACATGTCAAGCTTTGAAGTATAGAAAATTCGGAACTCAGCCGATTCTGCTACCTTGGTTTCAACTTTTCGGTATCTTTGTTACGATTTCATAAACTATCTTAACCGGTACACTTTAACATACCATATGTTTTACGTGTATTAATTCACTATTAAACAAGCCAATCAAGGGAAGATACAGGTTAGTGCATTTCTTGGTTCCATAAAATTACAAAGAAATATAAAAATCTATTTATAAAATACGATATGAAAAATTTTATCCACTTATATCTAAAATAGATCTGCTTGAGGCTTTGTACTTCGCCAAAGGCTTCGTAAATATACCACCTGAACAAATCGACATAATTTTATATCGCCGTAAATCAATTTTATTCCACAATAGAGAAGCTTGGATTAAAAAATCAAAACAGGACAACTTCGATGTATCACTAAGTTTGTTTGATGGTGTTAAAGTGTCAGAATTAATAAGCCTACATATTTTATATGAAATACAACAAAATTGTGCATATCAACAACCACGGCCTGTATAAAGATGACGGTCTGATGGTAACGCCAGACACCAGAAGAGTAAATGATAATATAAGAAAAGCTGTTTTCAAACTCTTCAAAAGCCTTGACTTTGAAATAGAAATCGATATGGATAAGAAAATTTTCAAATATTTGGATGTAGAATTAAATCTACAAACTGGCAGTGTCTCCCATACATGAAACCCAACAGAAAAGTAAAATACGCGAATCTTAGATCCAATCATTCTGCGATTATAATAAAACAAATCCCCAAAGGAATAGAGTCCAGGTTATCTAGAAATTCTTGTCGTAAAATAATTTCCGAAGATTAAGAAGAATATCGAAGGACTTTAAAAGAAGAGGGGGGCATAAAACCAAACTGGAATTTAAGCCGCAAATAAAACAACAAACAAAGAAAAATTCGATGGAAAAAATGTTATTTGGTTTAACCGCACCCCCTTTTAACTTAGACGTCAAGTGTAAAATAGGGAAAATATTTTTCAAATTACTTGATAATCACTTCCCCCAAAATTCTAAATTACATAAAATACTTAAAATACTTAAATATACAGTTAAATTAAGCTACAGCTGTACTAGTAATTTAAAAACCACAATAAAAAGACAAAACGCCAGAAATATAAAAATAAATAGCGTGCAACAAAACATTGTTAACAGTAATTGTAGTAATAAAAGCAGATGTCCATTAGATGGAGTTTACAAAACTGAAACAGTTATTTTCAAAGCAGAAGTAATATATACAAATGGCCAGAAAAAATTCCACATAGGGTGTACTGAGGGTATTTTAAAAGAGGTGGTACAATTATGTCATCTTTTAAGCTAGAAGACCTTAGAAATTCTACTGAAATAGCCAACCTTGAGTGGAAATTAAAGGAGAAAAATGAAAAAGATCCGATTGTAAACCGTAAAATTTTAATAAAAAGTAAAAGCTAACAACATAGCAACATCTGCAACCTTAGACAACAAGGAAAATTAGCTATAATAACATTTCCAGACGAAAAAATAAAAACTTTCTGAGCCAGAAATCGGAAATTATTGCTCGTTGTATAATTACTAAAAAGTTCCTTTTGAGTTCATATGAAGTGGGATAAAAAGAATGTATCTATATTTCATTTAATCCTGCACACCGATACATTTCCAATCCATTTATTTTATTCTTGATTTATATATTTTTATTTGGATGCATGTAGGTTTTCTGCACGCACACCACACACACGCACCCACACATATACAAACATATATATATGTGTGTGTGTGTGTGTGTTGAAATGAGCTAAATAAAAAGATATTAGCAACCATATATGTGGGCGATTACGTACACATAGAGGTGAGTAAATAACTATTCATTTAATTTTTGTAGTTAAATGTAGTTAAACAGAACTATAATACATATATATATATATATATATATATATATATATATATAGGCAGCATACCATCATTCAATCATATTTCGTTCAAGAATCTCGACATATTATTTCTATTTTTTTTATTGTGATCCTCTCGAATCTCTTATCGACTTTTTAATATAGATAGTAAATTCATTAAAGTCGCCAGGGTTTTTCTTTTCTTTTCTTAATATTTCATATATATATATATATATATATATATATATATATATATATATATATATATATATATATATATATATATTCCGTTTTTTAGAATTATGTTTATAATATTATTTATATACTCTGGCCTCTGTACAAGTGCTGATGTGTTTCTCCCGTGACGTGTGCAGTCTGTGGCATTGCCTCTTCATTTTGAGGGTACACGGTTGACATTTCACTGGTTGCTGTTTCCGACTGGTAGTTAGGAGCCCTAACTCTTGCGTAGCGTCTTGAGCGGCCGCTCTGATCAACAGTTGTATAATACCGGGGTGTTTGTAGTCCCATGTCGCGCATGGAACGGTGTCCCTGCAGTCACCTCCGGTGGGCAACCCTGAGGCCACATTATGATGCAGGCTATGCCAACTCCTCTCTGCTCATGTTGCGGTCGATAACCGTCTGCTTCTCTTACTTCAGGCCTTCTCATCTTCCAACTTTTACTCCACATGAAGACTAAGGCCTGAAGTACTTCAGGCTTTCTCATCTTCCTGCAATTACTCTACATGAAGACTCAAATGAACCAAAAAAGTAAACCTAAACCAGCCACTCAATAATTACCTAAACCCTTCAACATTTCGTTCAGCAACATCCGTGGCATTAGAACAAATTTCTGCAATATGGAATCTTTCCTCACTGCAAACAGCCCGGATATAATGGCCCTGTGCGAGACAAACCTTGTCCCGTCTATTCCCTCCTCTGATCTCACGATCCCCGGCTACCTTCCTAGCCTCAGGAAAGACTCTCTAACCCACATGCACGGCCTTGGTGTCTATGTCAAGGATCATCTCCCCCTGGCCAGAGAGTTGTCTCTCGAATCACCAGACCATTCGTACATGTGTCTTCGACTATCTCTCCTCAATGCCGTAAGCTATCTCTTCTTCCTCTATCGCTCTCCATCCTCTCAAGACTGCGGGATACTCGACAGCATATCGGACAGCATAGACAATGCCCTCTCTCTCCACCCGTTTGCTCACATATTCGTGTTTGGTGACTTTAACGCCCATCATACCAAGTGGCTCGAGAATGCTACTACTGACCGGGCTGGCATTCAAACACTGAACTTCTCTATTTCTCAATCCCTCACGCAGATAGTCAACTTCCCCACGCGTTTTGCCCCCAACCTGGCAGATAAGGCCTCCCTTCTAGATCTGTGTTTTACCTCCATCCCCGAATCCTATAGCGCCACACAGCTCTGCCCTCTTGGTAACTCTGAGCATGCCGTGGTATCTATTAACATTTCCTTCAACTCCACACCCCGCAAAGAACCTCCCATTACTAGAACCTCGTTCTACTACCAACGATCGGATTGGGACTCGTTCCGTGACTTCCTCCGCGATGTCCCCTGGGATGTTGTCTTTACACTCCCTGTCCATGAATGTGCTTCTGAGGTCTCATCCTAGGTTAAAGTTGGAATCGACGCTTTCATCCCCTCAAGGAAATTTAAGGTCAAGTTGCACTCCTCCCCTTGGTTCTCCGCTGCTTGCTCAGCCGCCATTGCCCATAGGAACCACTTCTTTCACTTATTTCGTAGCGACATGTCGGACTGCAATAGACGTCTCTTTGCCTCCGCTTGTAGAGAGTGCAAGCGTGTCCTCTACGAAGATAAGACAATATTTGCTGCTCTGATGAGGGAGCGTATTGCATCTCGCAAATTTGGCTCCAAAGATTATTGGCGGCTCTGCAAGAGTGTCCTGAACAATAGAAAACCCTCCATACCTCCTTTATTCAACCAGTTCGAGGTCTTGACCTCCTCAACCGACAAGGCTGAATACCTTGCTTGGAAGTTCTCATTTAATTCAACACTCGACTCCACCGGTGTACCCATACCTGACTTCTCTCTAAGAACTGAGGCCCTATTGA
Source organism: Acanthosepion lycidas (assembly GCA_963932145.1). NCBI lineage: Eukaryota > Metazoa > Mollusca > Cephalopoda > Sepiida > Sepiidae > Acanthosepion > Acanthosepion lycidas. The sequence goes on from OZ010598.1 coordinate 22,682,181, forward strand.
GCGGCTTGCGCATAACCCCGTCATCAGTACTGGGTATTATCTCCAAATTAGACCCCCACAAGGCTAGTGGTGGAGACGGCATACCAGCTATTGTCTTGAAGAAATGCGCGCCTGAGCTAGCACCTGTCCTCTCTAAACTGTATAATTACTGCCTCAAGGAATCCTGCTTTCCTGACTGCTGGAAGTCCTCATCCATTGTTCCTGTCTTTAAGAATCATGTAACCGAATCAAATCATGAGTATTCTCCCCATTTCTTTTCGGTATTGCACAGGGCTAGGAACAGACTCCACCTCCACATCTTAGAGCCTGTTATCATCAACATACGTAGGCCGGCCCTTTGCGTACAACGGGAGATGAAGTTTAAGTTGGCCTTATTCGGGGAAACGGTTACATGATTTGAGGTAAAACAATTTTTTTTGTTCCCCCCCCTTACCATCCTGTTTTATTATGGTATTAAAAAAATTTTCTTGTTAGTACTCCGTTTTAGATTACCGACGATTGTGCTTGAAAATGTGTCGGTCGAAAGGTACCTTACATTTTAAATGTGGATATTATTGTATCTTATGTTTAATATGATCCCATATTTTTTATTCCTCAAATGTTTGATTAGATTTGGCAGTACTAGAAATTTGTTTAAGTATTTTCGGGACAAATATGGCTGCCACTTTGTGAAAACTCTCAACAATATCATTCGATTGAGAGGAAAAGTAAGGTCCCTCTTGAGTAAGATTCAATTCTTGAAACTTTGTTCTCAAAATTTTGTTATACCTGGTAATATCTCTCGACGTGTCTCTTGGGTTAAGTGTCGCAACATTTTTAATGTTGAACGAGCTTTCCTCAGAGACGAAATTATTTATTTTTCTGAAGCGCTCAGTTCAATTAAAGCCCATTATGTATCTATCTGGGGTAGAGTTTGACGCACTTTGTCGTTCTATGATAGGATTCGTTTTGCTAAATATTTGTCGGAGGGTGATCTGGTTGTTGGTAATAGGATTAGGACCAAGAATATGTCTTATTTGAATTTCTTAATAAAAAAAGAAATTCGGCTCGCATGTTACGACAGATAGACATATTTTTAACTCGTCTGATTATGAGTTGTCTGTCTCCGAGAAGGTCGTCTTGTCTTGAGTTTTGAATTCCTCCTAAGAAAATTGAGAAAGTTGAGGTGTTTAGTAATTTCGAGATCCTCCTTTCTCAATTATTAAAGCACCATCCTAATTCTGAGGACCATTTGCTTCGCCTTAAAGCCCGGTTAAAGGAATTGGCATATGGCTTTGTAGACTCAAATGTTAACTCCTCTGGGTTTGTGTGGCAGAGGAGTCATTTTCAGACAGTTAGGTCATTAAAAACCAAACCAGACATCTGTATTACCAAGCCCGACAAAGGTGCCGGAATCGTTATATTGAACCACTCCGACTATGTTGGCAAAATGCTATCTATTCTTGAGGATATTAGTAAATTCCGGAAATTGGGTGATATTAGTCATGATGATACCCCAAGAACTGAAACTAGATTCCAAAAAAAATTACTGGAATTTTATAAAAGTAATTTTCTATCGAAAGAAATTTATAATAATATTCGTCCTGTTGGTTCCCAACGTCCTAGGATGTATGGGTTACCAAAAATTCACAAAGAGGGCGTTCCACTTAGGCCAATTTTATCTATGTTGGGTTCCGCCCAACATAATCTCGCCAAGTGGTTATTGGATGTTCTTGATCCGATTTTAGAATTCTATTCTGAGTATTGTGTGCCTGACTCGTTTAAGTTTGTTGATTATATATAAAATTTAAATCCAAACAGCGACACTGAGTATTTTGTGTCGTTTGATATAAGTAGTTTGTTCACGAATGTTCCAATTGATGAAACTATTGACATTTGTGCGGACTTCTTGTATCGTGGCCCTGGTAAATCTCCGTTGTTTTCTGAGAGTGTGTTTGTTGAATTGTTGGGGATGGCGATCAAGTCTGTCTCCTTCAGTTTTGACAATTGCATGTATCAGCAAATCGACGGGGTGGCGATGGGTAGTCACTTGGGTCCTGTGATGGCCAACATTTTTGTTGGTTTTCATGAAAGGCGACTATTTGAGAGGGTTAACAAACCGTATTGTTACTTCCGCTATGTCGATGATACGTTCGCATCATTTTCTAATAGTGCAATAGCTGAAGTGTTCTTTTCATCATTAAATAATCTCCATCCTGCACTTAAATTTACAATGGAGGTTGAAGAGAACAATTGTTTACCTTTTCTTTCTGTCCTTGTGGAGAGAACTCCCTCGGGTTTCTTAACGAGCGTGTACCGGAAGCCCACTTTTACAGGACTTTATTTGGCCTGGGATTCCTTTGCTCCCAGAGCCAGAAAGGTTAACCTTATAAGTTGTCTTACCCATATGGCATTGAAGATTTGTTCTGAGTGTAGACTTGATGCCGAATTGAGAACAATTAAGGAATTGTTTCTTAAGAACGGTTACCCCGAATTAGTTATTAAAACTGTCATTGAACGTAAGATCAGGAAGTTCAATGAAATTAAGAAATACGGGCCTTCCAAATGTCCTATATATGTCAGGCTCCCTTGGATTGGTCCTTAGAGTCAGACATACGCCGATAAGATCTCTTCATCCATTAAACGGTGTTACAATGCCGTTACAGTCAGGAACATATTTACTACTAGGAGGGCTTTCCCCTCTTGCCGTAAGGATGTTTTGCCTACCTACCATAATAATTTAGTTATTTATCAATTTAAATGTCGATGCGGGCTCGACTATGTGGGCAAAACTATCCAGAGGCTTGAGGTTAGAATCACCCAACATGTCCCAGGCTGTGCGCGCAGGCATCAGCGTGTGACATCCGGGTGTTCGCAGTCTCACGCCTCTGCTATCGGTGAACATCTATTAAATTCTGGTGTTTGTAGGACTGAGTATTCTCCCCATTTCTTTTCGGTATTGCACAGGGCTAGGAACAGACTCAACCTCGACATCTTGGAGTCTGTTTTCATCAACATACGTAGGCCGGCCCTTTGCGTACAACGGGAGATGAAGTTTAAGTTGGCCTTATTCGGGGAAACGGTTACATGATTTGAGGTAAAACAATTTTTTTTTTGTTCCCCCCTTACCATGCTGTTTTATTACGGTATTAATAAAAAATTTTCTTGTTAGTACTCTGTTTTAGATTACCGACGATTGTGTTTGAAAATGTGTCGGTCGAAAGTTACCTTACATTTTAAACGTGGATATTATTGTATCTTATGTTTAATATGATCCGATATTTTTTATTCCTCAAATGTTTGATTAGATTTGCCAGTACTAGAAATATATATATATATATATATATATATCGTTAAAACGACTGACATTCCTATAACTCTAAATACATGCATAAAACAATCGATATATTCAGTTAAAAGTAAAATAAAATTAATCCGAGATAATGATTAAAAGTATAGCCAAAAGCGCTCCGATATATAAACAGTTGGACAATTTTTGTATAATTTATAAGAATAATATGAACAACACAGTACATTGCCAACCGTTTTTAATGAAACTTGCATAAAAGTTGGACTGCTACCCAAATATACAGAAAGAAACACACACACACCTACACACACACACACATATATATATATATATATATATATATACATAATATTTATTATAGATTTTTACATGCGGACAAAAAAAATCTATAATAAATAATTATTGATATACACTTGGTATTGAGCCCACTTTTGTATTAATGCTGTGAACGTCTGAATTTATATTATTTTCGTTCTCATCACATTATATATATATATATATATATATATATATCAAACATAATAATGCTTGTAAAATTCATTTATATTTTTGCCTAAAAGTAAAAACATAAAGTATTTATTTATAGCTTATTTTACACACACACACACACATATAACTAATATATATATATACATATAACTAATATATGTATACCTAATATATATATATATATTGATACCTAATATATATATATATGTATACCTAATATATATATATATATATATATATATATATATATATATATATATATATATATATATATATATATTGATACCTAATATATATATATATTTATACCTAATATATATATATATATATATATATATATATATATATATTACTTCAAACCGTATTATAGTGGACATTTCGTATTTGAAATAGATGCTCCATTTTTATTTATTAAACAATGTTTATTACGTCTATCGTCCTGCACATTTATAGTAAAGTAAATTTGTTCTTTGAAAGGGGTTGAACCGACGTCCAACATTTTAGGGTAAAGTCTGCCGGTGGTTCCACCTTAATTCTTTTTCTGCTGGGACTTAATAACACCATAATGCCAACATTGTGTCTATTTTCAGTAGAAGTCGCTATTAGTTACATTTAAGTCTTCTTTGAACAGTCAAATATCAATTTACCTTCATACAAAATTTTACAGTTCACGCATCATTCTTTCATAGTCAGCCTACGATCTTTTCAGTACAACCTCTCGTAGACATCTTGTTTTTTAACGCCAACCAGGCTACACTTTCGAGAGACTTAATAAACAAAAAATGCTCTGCTTCGGTTCGAAACAGCAGCCTTCTTTATAAGCCTCTCGGTACCCAGGATGATGTGCTTAATTCACACTGTTTAAAAAATGGGTCATCTATTCAAACATTGCTAACCATTAAAATAACATTTGGCATATTAAGAAATAATGTCGGATTCAAAATTTAAAAAGATTTCAAAAATCCATTGATTCCTCATATATATATATATATATATATATATATATATATATATATATATATATATAGATAATATTAGTGGTAAATATACATATGTATATGTTATTGTGTATGTGTGGTTTTGCATGCGTTTTGAACATAAAAATATAGGTCCTCGCCAGATTAGATAATCGTCATATTTATTGTTTATAATATTTGATTTGTAACCTGCACTCGATATTATTTTTGTCAAATTTTCTCAATTACACAGCGTCCCTTGCAATTTTAATTTCACCCGCCCCATCTTTCTTCCCCACCACTTCTTTCCTTACCTCTCCCTCCTTCTTTAAGATTTGATCGGCCATGGTGTGTGTATGTCACCTCGATGTGTATCCTTATACTGTTTTAGACATCCGACAACAGTCATTTTCCCCCTTCCACTCACACCTAATTTTAAATAAAACTCTCTCTGTTAAACCCCTCTCTTATAAACTAACATTCGTCCCACACTCTCATAATTACACTCTCTCTAAATTCTATTTTTATTTCCGGAGTAGGTTTTTTTCTTTTTGAATTTGTAGGTCTGATGAATTGGATCGTATTTACGATTCCAATGGAATAAATTATGACCATGGAATATTAGTGTTTAAGCCTTTTTATTATATATATATATATATATATATATATATATATATATATATATATATATATATATTTGAGTAGTTATATATATATATATATATATATTCCTACTCCAATATAAAACATACTTAAGAGAGATATAAAATTAACCCCTCCCTATACTTTATATTGTCTGTTTAACTACCACTCTCAACCCCCTCTATTAAATTACAAAAATTACACTAGCCACCAATTTCTAATCCCATTTTTTTTCTCAATTCGTTGTTGGAAGATTTACCTGATGATCCTGAATCCTTAAAAAAGGATTTAGGTGAAATAAATTATCGTAATGGTACATTAAAGTGGTTTGTTTTTCATTACATATTAGCTCTGTCCTAACATTGAGCTCTCAGGATTTCATCCTCTTTGGATTTACCAATTAGGTTTACCAAGTTCCTTATAACTTAAATATATATATATACATAACTACTCGAATATATATATTTATGCAAACTCCGAAAGAACTCACCTAATCTATATCCGTGGAAATTAACTATAGATCCAAGGGAGCACAATAACATTCCTGGATAGAGCAAGTTTTCAGCTACAAAAAATATTTTTAACAGTGTCCAGTCTATTGACAAGGCATTTTCTAAACGCTGTCCCTTTTGTGTTTGGACAGACGTGTAGGACAGCCCTTACCGTACCTTGTCACTACGACGGAAACACATCGTCTAGCAGCTACCTGTGCCAATATCCACTATATCGTCGCCATAAATATTCGCCAATTGTCCACGAATTTCAGTGGATGCAATTTTCTTGTAAAATGACGGAATTCAATGATCTACCTGTGCTTTTTACATATTTCCATGTCAGACACCATTTTGCTAGAATAATATATTTAATAAAACAATAAATAAATAAAAATAAGGAAAAAGTTACATGTTATTGACGAAAAGGTACAACCTCACCAAACGTTGAATTAACTTCCGCTTTTGATGTGGTGGAGAAACGTAGTAATATCGAAATAGTAATGTCTGTCATATTCAATGAATATATATATATGTGTGTGTGTGTGTGTGTGTGTGTGTACAGGGTGTCCATAAAATTTCTTCTCAATTTAAAAAAAATTATTACAAACACCCAATGAACAGAAATATGGGAAATTTTTATAAAATGGGGAGTAGATATTGACGTTTTTTAACTAATTTACTACACCTCTATATTGGCACCATTATTTGATTATTGATTTCTTGCCATGTTCGATGTAGCATAGCCTTTATCAATGGTGGCAATGGCATCAGTGATCTTTTGCTTTAGATCAGTGATGTCCCGTATATATTGTTCGATACACGATATCTTTAACACAACCCCATAGAATGAAATCCAGGGGTGTGATATCTGGTAAACAAGATCGCCAGGTTATTTGGGCGATCCGTTTCAATCCACCGGTCGGGAAATGTTAGGGTTTCATTTAACAATACCTCTTTCATCAACAGGAAACCAGAAATACACAAATGCAATGTGATTAAAAACTTTTATAAATACTGAGTACATAGAACAAATCTGATTAAGATATCTCATCAATTGACTTTGTAATAAATGTTTTAAATTGTAAACAGACTTTATGAACCCCCTGTATATATATATATATATATATATATATATATATATATATATATATATATATATATATGTGTGTGTGTGTGTGTGTGTGTGTGTGTGTGTGCGTGTTGTGTGGGTGGGTGTATAAGTGGACACTGAGATTAATTCCCAGCGACCACAGTCTGGTTCATGTTTAAATGCAATCTTCAAGTCCTCTGTTTAAGCATGAAACAGACTGTCACGCTGGGTGTTGACCTCAGTGTCCATTTTATAATTTACATACTCTCTATCAATGACATTGAGTACTTTGATCCATAAATATAGGATTACTTTTCTAATACAGTAACAACTTTAAGTAGAAACTTATGAAGCGAACAATTCAACTTTAGTGCTGAAAAACATTTATTTTATTGTGATGGAATGGTTACAAGCGACAGGGGAGATGGGATGTGCTTATTTTATTAGCACTACTTGAAACTACATTTATATATATATATATATATATATATATATATATATATATATATATATATATATATATATATATATATATATAAAGTGGAGAAAGTTTACTTGTGACGCGTTTCGTCCTTCAGGACTTCATCAGACTAAATTTGTTATATTGGTACGACTACACATGCGCACGAGCGAGAGAGGCTGGAATTTTTTTTTTGTTTTTACTTAGCCAAATTCATTTAAAATATTTTTTCTTTTTCTTTCCACCACTTTTGTAAGTAGGTATTCCATAATGTGATCTACCAGGAATGGTGAAATGCTGTAAAAGTCAAATTTACTGAAGTCCTACTAACATAGTCCTCAGGGACGAAACAGGTCACAAGTAAACTTTTTGCACTTCGTCATACAATTTCCCCAATATTGTTCTTGATATATAAAATATATATCGTTATGCCTCTCTATCTCTCCTTCTATATATATATATATATATATATATATATATATATATATATATATATATATATAACAAGTCACTAAGACAGTAACACATTAAAAAGAGAATGTGTCATATCGAGAATATTTAACATCGAAAAATATAAGAAAAAGAATTAATTATTTTTAATAATATGTGGAAATCTCCATGCTTTGCTTGATGAAGGTCGTGAGACCAGAAACGCGTGTAGTAAAATTATGGAAAATAAAGCAGAATATTTTTTTTAAATCCACATTACAACCAAAACCTTTTGGGGTTTCTCTCTTCTTTTTAATATACACACTTTTATCTCACTGGAACTACTATAACCTCTTCCATATATATATATATATATATATATATATATATATATATATATATATATATATATATATATATATATGTATTAATAAATATACATAATACACCACGCCAACAGTAGGACTGGAGTTGTAATGTCGGCGTAGGTTATTATGTATATTTATTAATATATACTTATTAGCTCTGTTATTTATCATTGGACACTGTTTTTCTTACACCAAAGGATATATATATATATTTGAACACTTACACGTACATTTATTTATATTTATCCATTTGAGTATATATATATATATATATATATATATATATATATATATATATATATATATATATATATATATATATATATATATATATATTGCAACAAATATTTTTAGTGGACAACCATATTTGAGTGTACGATCTGTTTTTTAAACTCTGTTTATTTCGTCTACTGGCCTGCTCACTTCAGAAAAATTATTAAAGTAAATATGTCCTCCCGAGAGAAAGAAAGTTAGTAGTTTATCCTTGCCATAAAAAAATAACCGACATATTTAAGAATTTTTTCAATTTCATTGGTTATATTTTTGGCATGATTAATCTAGATTTTTTTTTTTTTTCATATATTCTATTAAATATATTGTCATCTGTAAGAAAGAATTCGGCTTTTAAAATCATTACAATTAAAAAAAATTCAAGTCATACTGATTTACTTTTGTAATTGTGTTGGTTTTCTGTACAAGTAATCTCGGGTTTCTATCTATGAAATGAATTGTCTTGTCACATGCAAGAATTGATTTCTCTTGTTCAAATCGAGAAATTCGACAGTATAAAGCATTTAATCTTGTCCACCAAGTTGCGAACAGGTTACAAGTGAATGCTTGGACATTTTCCAGACTCTACCCTTATAATTACTACATTCGTTTCTCAAGAGGTTCTAAGGGTCAATAATAACGAATTTCTGTTTATGCAACGTGGCTCACATTCGCTAAATGCCATACTTTGTCATCCGCTCAAATGATTGGTCAGTGTGGCCAGTGTACAAATGTAGTTAGCCAATTACGAACTTTCATTATAAAATGTCCATGCAAATGTAATTAGTTTGTAAATCCTGAAATTCCTCGCAGGAGTTGTTCGGATTATCGATCTCATTGATTTCCTTGTTACCATAAATTTTCGGCAGATGCATTTATTATCGTGTCAGGTATTCGTCACCATACAAAAGGAAAATGGTCATTTTTTTTTTATTTATTGTTTGGAGTATACTTAACGGGTCGGGTAGATGATTCAAGGTCTCTTTCTGTTTTAACTTATACAAGATAATCTCGGTTCTTAAGACCATTGTCGTAAATATGAAGGTAGACTAATCGCTCGGAACTGCAACTTTTTTCTAACTGCTATCTTGTATACACCATCAACAGAAAACAAAATGCCATTTTTTTAGTGTGGTAGACTTAGCCAAATTGCAGCAGAAGTGGATTTGTTTTCGAAGTTACCTTATTCTAAAGAGGCAGGTGCTATAAGGCAGCATCCTGTTTTGAATTCAAAGTTTTCTTCTCCTAGACTAGTTGCCAACCAAGTCTATAGGACCAACTCTATCTTGATATTTTACTCATAGCTGTGGGCAAAATAGATGGATTCATGCCTTTCCCAAATGTATTAGCACGTAAGTAAACGCAATGAATTCAGCTGATGGTAATCCCGAAAGAGGACTTTTCAGATTATTTTAAAAAGAGAAAGTGCTTAAGACCCCAACTGGCGTATTTGAAGTGGACTAAGGTCCCACTACCCTAGGTAGGTTATTTGCTCGTTAGTACTAAATGAGTGGATATTTTCCACACAGAATTCGTATGATGTCATACTTTTTGCGCTGTTCTTGTAGGTGTCTATAAGATTCGCTCTTCTGTATATTACCTTTTGTTCTTTTAATTACCAAAATATTATTATAACAGGAGGAATGCTGTAATGAACTGTTCTCGACATGACTTGTTTCCAGACAATGAGTTTCCGATTGACAATTTACAAAAACATTTCGTTACTTGAACCGTAACACATGTCTTCCATTATGTGACTCACACTTCGACTCTTGACTTCCATCAACTGCCAATCTTATAATGCATCTCAGCCTTCAGGCAAACAGATGTGATAGTTGGGATAACAGTCTTCATATAAATCTGCATCATTCTTTTTGTATTCGTTGATAGTTTAGATTTGTCTGTTGTGTGTTGGTGAAAAATATACGAATGTGTGTATTGAGGAGCGATCAGTGGTTCATTCGGTATAATGTTCTGAACTTCAAGCGGTGACTTTCGATAAATATAGCTGTTCTAAATCGGAAACGTACGAGAAACTCTTGACCACATGCAAGACATTCTTTCATTTTTAACCAATATGGTCAAACTATTCAGATGAAGAAGATATAAAAAAAATAATCATATCCCGTAAATATATTCATATGAAAATAGATATCCATAGAGAAAGGAAGGGAAATATAATTGGAGATAGATAGATAGATAGATAGATAGATAGATAGATAGATAGATAGATAGATAGATAGATGTGAAGAAACTAGGATAGATAGATAGATAGATGTGAAGAAACTAGGATAGATAGATAGATAGATAGATGTGAAGAAACTAGGATAGATGGATAGATAGATAGATAGATAGATAGATAGATAGATAGATAGATAGATAGATGTGAAGAAACTAGGATAGATAGATAGATAGATGTGAAGAAACTAGGATAGATAGATAGATAGATGTGAAGAAACTAGGATAGATAGATGTGAAGAAACTAGGATAGATAGATAGATAGATAGATGTGAAGAAACTAGGATAGATAGATAGATAGATAGATAGATAGATAGATAGATAGATAGATAGATAGATGTGAAGAAACTAGGATAGATAGATGTGAAGAAACTAGGATAGATAGATAGATAGATAGATAGATAGATAGATAGATAGATGTGAAGAAACTAGGATAGATAGATAGATAGATAGATGTGAAGAAACTAGGATAGATAGATAGATAGATGTGAAGAAACTAGGATAGATAGATAAATAGATAGATAGATGTGAAGAAACTAGGATAGATAGATGTGAAGAAACTAGGATAGATAGATAGATATGAACAGACAAGATAAGATACATACATACATGCATATATAAATAGATAATGAACAGTCTTAGATAGATAGATAGAAACTCAGATAAATAGTAATTGAGATAGATAAATAGATATGAGTAGAATGATAGATATGAAGACATTGAGATAGATAGATAGATAGATAGATAGATAGATAGATAGATAGATAGATAGATAGATAGATAGATAGATAGATGACATTTATATTTTTAAACAAATATTTTTCATAGCAATATCCATTGTCATTGCACCTAATTCAGTGATGGATACTGATTACATAGTTCAAACTTTATACAATGGAAATGTCAGATCAAACAAAAGAGCTTATAAGTCGTATTATGGCCAAATAAATCCTAGGAGGTACATATATACATATTTAGATAAATATGAAAGAATTGCCTGTATCTGTCTATATATATATATATATATATATATATATATATATATATATATATATATATATATATATATATATAGAGAGAGAGAGAGAGAGAGAGAGAGCGGGGAAGAGAAAGAAAGAAGCGTTGGATTCATTCTTTTCCTTTTCGCGTAAGTTAATAATACAAAACCGACTGGAATTGGAACTCGGCTTTCCGATTTTCACAACAGTTATCCATAACACCACTGGCACATCCAAGCTTACAACAGCTGATATTCCCAAGAGAACACCCATGTAGGCACTAACGAAGCCGTGATCGTAGTTTTGTTTCAACGTGTTATGACCGTAAACCATCTATATAGATAGATAGATAGATAGATAGATAGATAGATAGATAGATACTGAATAGACTTAGATAGATAGATAGATACTGAATAGACTTAGATAGATAGATAGATAGATAGAAACAGAATGATAGATCGATAAACAGATAGAAAGAAACAGAATGATAGATCGATAGACAGATACATAGATAGATAGTGCAACAAAAATGCCTAACACATTTTCAAGCTTGGCATTTTTAGTCATTTCATTTTGCAGAGACATCTTCCAAATGGTGACCTCTTTTCGTCATACACTTTTGTAGACGATATCTAAATCCTGGATATTTTCTGGAGTTCGAGCGCTTCGAGGTCTTCTTCCGGGTAACATTCTTTTAAGGGCTGAGCCTTTGGCTCTTAAATTTTCAACCCATAATAGTATCGAATTTTTCTCCGGAACAGCATGAAATGACCCCGAAAACTCTCTGCGTTGCAATTACAGATTCACCAGTCTTAAAAAAAAATACGGTTTCAACAGCAAACACAAAGTGTGCACCGGTGCAAGGCATGAAGTCAACTGATGGTATCGGCAGAAAAATGATAAGACATAAGCTAGATGATGACAGTATTGGCACTTGCTTAAGTTCACTTTTTCTGGGTATGACGATAAACTCCATCCAGCAGCAAGGCCACTGATCGGGATATTGGAGGTTTGATGGAGGGTAGAACCACCCCTTAATTGTTGTTGTTCACAACTCTACTCAGTGCCGATATGGTAGAACTTGTTAGGGTCCTAGCTATGAGCAAATAGTAAACTCCCAAACAAAAGCAAAACACTATGAAAGTACAAAAATATATTTTTATCAGAAAAATATCAGCAATAAACATTTATATAAAAGGAATTACCCACAATAATTATTTATAGTAGAATTACCATCATGAAAGAACTTTTTCATGACATTAAGCCATATAATATCTTACAATTTCTTAAATCAAACTGTATTCCAAAATGTAGCTTCAACAAAAGTACAACTTAAAAAACACATCACTGCCTCTAGTAATTAAGTCAACACAAACATCTATCTGCACAAAAAGCTGAGTATCATCTACCATGTATTTGACTGTGAAAGCAGAATAACATATATCCTTGTTTTGTTTCTTGAAAGCTTCAAAGAAAAAAATCGTCGTTAAATGACCCATGCAGGAGTTGATATACCGTTAGACAAATAAATCAATCAGTCTTAAGTTCATTCGCACAACACAGGTGATATGGGAGGTGTAGATTTGAACCCTGGTGAGCGGTGTGTCTGCGAAACTTAAACTCGGTACTAAGATGATTCTTTACAAGTATTTACTCGCCTTTAAACTCGTAAAAATAAAAAGTAAAGTAAATTACGTGTTTTTTTTTCTTTTTAAGCATAAAAGAGTTGTTATATGCATGTTTCATTAAAAACAACAGTACTACGTTTAAGCTTTTTATTTAATTTTTCTTGTGTTCGAACAAGAGCTTTCTTTTCTGGACAAAGAGTCTGTAAAAACTGTCCAAATGTTTTATAGTTCCGAGCGCTTTCAGCTATACCTTTAGCCATTATCAAGGATGATTCAATCTTTCAGCTTAATTGAGTGTGTGCATTATGTATATGTTTTAGTGTGTTATAGAGATGTTTTTAATTTCCGAATATGGTTAGCACATTGTGGGCTTGTTCGTAGTTAATATTCTTAAGAGTTGGCTTTTTCTTTTTCATTATTAAAGCTACCATTATTTTTAATCTTTTAAAAAAAAATAATGGAAGCTTCAATAATAAAAAAAAAATGAAAAAAGAAAAAGCCAACTCTTAACAATATTAACTACGAACAAGTCCACAATGTGCTATATTCGGAAATCATCCCTGCAACAAACTAAAACATACACATTTACGCACTCTTTGTCCAGAAAAGAAAGCTCTTGTTTGAGCACAAGAAAAATTAAATAAAAAGCTTAACCGTAGTACCTTGTTTGTCGTTTTTAATGAAACATATATATATATATATATATATATATATATATATATATAAGGCTTAGCGCATATATTGATATTTATCTCATAAGTTTGAGTACTGACTGCTGTCGCAGGTGGGAAGTATTCAGCCGCTCCAAACTTCAGACGCCAAACGCGCCAAACGCGCCAAACTTCACTTCTAATTAAATTTGCAGAAGTGTTTACATATTTACAAAGCCACAGTTCATTTTGCTATAAGTCCAAAAAGACAAAAACCGACATTATTTTATTACTTGGTCTATTGTTTCCATTACCTTTTGGTAGCGGATGACAAGTCTTTCGGACCACACACACACACACACACACACACACACACACACACTATATATATATATATATATATATATATATATATATATATATATATATTGAACAATAAAAAATACTAAAAGATTAAAATCTTCCGACACACTGGGTTGTAGATTAATATTCTTTCGTTTTTATTATTATTATTTCATTCAGATTCCTCGACTAGTTTCGGCCAACATGGCCATCATCAGGAGAAAAAAAAAATCTGCTTGCGCGTAGCAGTGAACTACAAAAATTATATATATATATATATATATATATATATATATATATATATATATATACCTATACTCGGGTGGTGTGAAAAAACCCGGATAATACAATTAGTATTAGCCAGTAGTACCCTGAAAATCCGTTAGGTTCTGGTTCACTAGGTTTTATATATATATATATATATATATATATATATATATATATACTTAATCAGTTTCTAATATTATAATATATATATATATATATATATATATATATATATATATATATATATATATATATATATATATATATATGTCTGATAAGGCGTGATAAGACTGACGAATTATATTTTCGTCGGTCGAAATAAGCTTGTTCCCCATATGGGAGGCAGACAAACCCGACCCTGTGTATGCGGGGTCAACGGGGAACTATTGCCCGAGCTTACGGCTTGGATTTGCCCCACATAAAACTTTGCCTTGTGCCACATCCTACCTTGTGGGGAGGTTGCACTCGAGCTCAGTCCACACTGAGGTTGATAAGACAGATGACCGATGTGTTCGTTTGCCAAAATAGGCTATTCCCCATATGATATGATTTTGGATTTTACTGTTTATTATATATATATATATATATATATATATATATATATATATATATATATATATATGAGATATATATACTGATATAGGCACGCTTTTATGAAACTGAAGTTTTATTCTTCAATGTAAACAAGGCTTGACCACACATATAACGAATGGGTGAGAAAGAAAGAAAGAGAAAATAACGAGAAGAAAGAAGGAAATAAATAAAAAGATGCGTAAAAGAAAGATAGAAAATTGCCACGAAGAAAGAAAGAAAGAAAGAAAGAAAGAGATTCAAGGAAGAAATAAAAAGAAACAGAAAAGGAAAGATTAAAGTGAAACAATGCAAAAGAAGTACATGAAAAAAAAAAGAATACGTAAGGATGAAAGAAAGTGAGATGAGGCTCGTGTGTGTCCGTGTCTGGGGTGGGTAAGAGAGAGAGAGAGAGAGAGAGAGAGAAGAAAAAAGATCTTCATATATGTCTATCTATTCCTAACAGAAACCTATATTTATATGTTCCGATAGCTTTAATGACCACGATCTAATCCCATAGATGAGTGATTTCATACGTGTAGATACACAAATAGGGATCATCTGGATGGTTCCCTACAGGCAACATTCGTCGTTGGTGGGACAAAGCTGCTTAGAGTTAAGTCGACTTGACTAACAGATAACCATGCGTAAAAATGGATTATAAGCATTGATCATTGACTTAAGAAAAACAACTTCAGATTTGTAACTGTTGACTTCTTTTGTTAGGATGGCAGTATTTTACAATCATAGACGTCATGGCCAATAATAATGAGAAGAATCTAATCAGGGTAAGTAGACCGCTTCTGGGGTCGCATCAAACCTACCCGCAAGGCTAAGGGCGGTTTAATTGAATAATCATTTATTTAATCGAACATGTTTATTTTATTTTTTTTAAATATACTGATTAATTATTAAAAAAGTTTGTTTTTCTTTAGGTCATCATTTATCGATTGTCTGGCGCACCCCTTGCATAATATATATATATATATATATATATATATATATATATATATATATATATATATTACGAAATGGACAAAGTCCGACAATTTATTTATTAAAGTCATTTTTTTATGTTTAACGTTCTTTTTATAGATACAAGTATTTAAGTAAATGCTCTGTTTATAATAAACAGTATTAAATAACATTTACCGGCCTGAATGTTCGAGAAAAAAATGTCTTTAATAAATATATAACAGTATATATAATATATATACTAGTATATATATATAATAGTAAATACATATAACAGTATATATATATATAATAGTATATATAATAGTATATATATAATAATATATATAATAGTATATAATTGTGTATATCACAAAATACATTCGAATGCTTGAAGGTGGTCCTCAGTGATGAAAGCCGTCTTCATCGCTGATTTCGGGGTTCTTATTCATCATATCAGCTCCGACAGCCACCCCCGACCTGTTATCTTATTCAACAGGTTGCCACCGTGTAAAGGATTGTGCTAGTACTCATGACAGAATTTATACTTTCTTCTCTTTAAAAAAAATAAAAATAAAAAATAAATAAGATAAAAAAAAAAACATAAAATAAAATAATAAATAAATAAATAAATAAATAAAATAACAACCAACGGAAGCGTCCAAAATTGCTTGCTCTGTCCCAATTAAAATATTGATGATACATTTAGCTGTTCACTAAAATGGGGGCGTCTTTTGTTTTTGTTTTTTTGTTTTTTACCTTTCCTCCTTCTCTCTTTTTTTCCCCCTTCCAAACTGAATTATGTAAATTGCTTGCTTCGCACGAATTAAAAAAAAATGTAATCTTTTTCAAAAATAATTTATACTACTTAATTAAAAGTTCTTATTATCGTATGGAATGGATTGATTTTATGTATTTACAGTTAAAATATATATATCAGTGGTACCGGTAGGGACGGATGGAATATTAAATTAAACTATATAGGGACAGATGAAATATTGATTTGAAATAAATTAACAATTTATATGGTAAAAACGAATTAATTCTAAATTATAACGGTTAAAATAAACTGATGATATTGTGGCGTATGGTAGAAATGAATTTTATTAATGTTAATTTGTGTGGATTGATTTTAATTTATGTTACATTAAAAAATAACATTATCGTATGAGAAGAATAAATTCTACATTATAAGTTCCAGTACCTGAACAATATCGAATGTTAAGTTACAATATTTCTGTTTTATGAAAAAGAAAAAAAAAAAAGGAGTAAAAAAAAACTATCAAGAGTTTGTGAGCTAAATTTAACTAATAAAACCCATAAAAACTTATTTATTCGCAAGCAATGTAAATCCAGATTAGGGATTGTTTTCCATTGAATTATTCCCCCACTGCTCGGATCCTTTAAGCCATATCCATTTAGAAGCCGTCAGAGCTTCATTTGAAATTTTCTTAACGGCTTTGGCTTTAGCTGATCCCACAATCCCTATTTTCCTAAAAGCTTTGCATAATGACTGGCCTGCAAAGCCACGACATCCTACTTCCACAGAGTCATATGTGACCTTCCAGGAATTTTGTTGACACTTTTCGATCAATTCTTGATATTTTGATCGTTTCCTTTCATTTGCTAATGTCAGGTATTCTTCCCAGGGGACCGTGAGCTCCCATATTATACACTGTTTGGTGGAGTTGGAATAGATAATCAAGTCTGGTCTTAGTGATGTTTCCGCTATATGTCTGGGGAACTTTAGTTGTGTCTTCAGGTCTGTATCCAAATGCCAATCGTTTGCTGACGATAACAAGTTTGTTTTGGGGATCGTTTGTTTGTTTTTCTTCGTTCCCTCTTTAACGAAGGGAATTAATATGAACTTCTTATTCGGAGTGTATTTAGAAGTTCTCACTTCTTCACTGACTTCATGTGCTATTGCCTTTAGGACTTGGTCGTGGCGCCAGCGGTATCTACCGTCACTCAAGGCTTTAGCGCAGCTGCTTAGGATATGTTGCAGTGAAGCTCGTTTCCCACATAATTGGCAATTTGGGGTATCCTTTTGCCCCATAAATATAAATTGGATGGGCTAGGTAGCGCATCGTATACCGATTTTATTAGGAAACATATTTCACCAAAGTTTGACCGCCAGTAGTCTGACCAGCTGATCTTTTTCTGTTCGACACCCTGCCATTTTGTCCATGCTCCCTGTGAACTAAGTCCCACCATCTTGCAGTATCTCGTTTCTTCAATCCCTGCTCGCACTTCTTGGATTAATTGCCGTTTTTCTTTCCCTTTGGCTCTGTTTATTTGGGGACAAGGAAAATAACCAAGACCCGCTCTACCTTTAGCGATAGTGCCAAGAATTGCTTTATGCCCTAATCTATCCTCTGCCATCTCCAACTCTTTTTCTGCACTCCATTTTCTCCCCGTTCGAGATTGAATACATGCTGCTACTACTTTTGGGTCTTTTGATTCTTTATATTGCAGCTGTTCTCTTACTCTTGTGACTTTAAACTCCTCAACAAGACTATTGAAAGGGAGCTGAAGAGCATTATTCCTGCCGTAGAGTGCTGCTGTGCTCAGACACTTCGGAACTCCCAACCATCTTCTCAGGCGCCTAGTTATTAATTTCTCGAGTGATTCTACACTGGTCATTGGAAATTCGTACATCAAAAGTGGCCATAATATTCTGGGTAAAACGGCGTGCTGGAATAACCAGGCTTTAAATCGACCTGGTAAGCCTGATTTATCAATCTTATTGAGTCACTGTGTAAGGTCTTTAGTTGTCTGTTCAATAGCCACAGTGTCTCTTAGACTGCCGTCAAAAAACTTACCCAGGCTCTTAACAGGTTTTTCGTTTAGGGTTGGGATAGTTACATCGGATATTTTAAAATGATATTTCTTCGTTATTTTTCCTTTTTTAATGACTAATGATCGGGACTTAGCTGGCTTAAAATTCATTCGGGCCCATGTAATGTTTTTCTCTAAGCCCTTCAAGAGCCATCTTCCTCCTGTTACGGATGTGCATGTTACGGTTAGATCATCCATATATGCTCTAATGGGGGGTTGGCGAATTCCTGATTTAGAGAGGGAGCCTCTACACTCTACTTCAGATTCTTTGACCAGCATATTCATAGCCAGCGAGAACAGTACTGAGGACACCCTGCGCACCGTAATAATGCCTTTCTCCAGGGTGTGCCATTCCGATACTATTCTTGCCGATACTCTAACCTGAAAATTATTATAGTAGTCTGAAATTAAACCACTAATTGAAGAGAGAACGTGATGCCTTTTTAGAGCTTCTTCCACGAGCTTATGAGGCATGGAACCATACGCATTGGCGAGGTCCAACCATAGTACTGTCAGATCGCTTTTCCTTTCTCTCGCATCTCTTATCAGCTGCGTAAGTACGCCTGTGTGTTCCAGGCACCCTGGCATTCCTGGGATACCATCTTTCTGGACAGACTTATCGATGTAATTGTTCGCCAATACGTATTTAGTAATACGTCTTGATAATACACCAAAAAAGATCTTACCTTCAGTGTTCCAGAGGGATATTACTCTAAATTGGTCCAGTGTTGTGGACTTCTCTTCCTTGGGAATCCATACCCCTTCGGCGCGTCCCCATTGATCGACTACCTTGCCTTTCCTCCAAATGATCCTTATTAATTTCTATAATTTCCGGAGAATCCCTCTACATCTTTTATAGACTCTGTACGGCACTCCGCTCGGCCCTGGTGCTGAAGCAGATCTTGATGCTCTCACCACTTTCCAAGTGGGCATGCTTAAATCAAATGGACTTACTGGCGGTTTATGTATTATAAGACTATCGTTTTTATAAAGGCCTTGTTCCTTTAATGGATCTTTCATGGATTCTCTGAGGAAAGTATTAATTTCTTCTGCAGATGCCTCTAGTTGTCCGTTCCGATTCTCTCCTAATAACTTCTTAGCAAAACCGAATGGGTTAGACAAGAAGCTTGCTCGCTTTCTAGCTCTTTCCTTTCCCTTTCTTCTGTGCCACTCGGCTCGTCGTGTATTATTCAGCTTCTTCCTCAGTATTGCACGAAGTTCCTCCAGAGGCTGGCGATCCTCACTGTTCGCTTTCCTGTAAGCTTTTTTAAGGGATCTTAGCTCCTTTCTGAGCTCTTTAATTATCTTTTCTCTTCCGTTAGTGGTGGTGTTTGGCTTTGCTATCTGTTTAGATTCGACATAGCCAAATCTTTCGGATCCCATGCTGGTTATTATTGTGGTCATATATTTCAACTGGTTTTGGGCACTTCCTTGGCTGGCTAGTTGTAATAGTTCGCAGATGAGGTTATCAAAATTCTGCCAGGCCTCCTTGTTGTCAGCAGGCGGCCATTTGATTCTTCTCCTCGACTCCATGCCTAGAGAAGATGAAACCTGAACTTGGAGGGATTGGACTCTGTGGTGCGACTCCTGGTCCTTCCTATCCTTCGTTTTACGAGGTCTTGTACCTGTACGTTGCTCAAGCCTCCCCCTCTCCAGGCATTTCATCCGGCCTTGATGGATTCTTAGGCCTCGTTGGTTTTTGCACAACTTTCCACAAATGCATTCTTCCGAGTGTGGTTGGGCGTCTCCGTTCGTTATCAAAGAATCAGTCCTGATAGAGATCTCTTCCACCCCCCCCCCTCACGGGATCTCTCGGGGGTATATTAAATATTTGAGTACTCGTAGCACATTTTAGGGTTGCTCCTAAAGAAGCTTGCATTTGGGGTAGCTAACCCTGCCTGCCCCTTTTACTCGTCTTTCCGTTAAAAACAGAATAGATATCACAAAATACATTCGAATGCTTGAAGGTGGTCCTCAGTGATGTATATAATAGTATATATAATAGTATATATATAATAGCATATATATATATATATATATATATATATATATATATATATATATATATATATATATATATATATATATATATATATATAATAGAATATATAATAGTATATAGGTATATAATACTATTTATTTTTAACATACAACGTGTGTTAGCACGTGCAATACCCTGTCTTCATCAGCCGCCGACCAGGGGTGATATCACGGTTTCGGTGGCTATGGCGGGACCGCCACCCCTGGCGCCACCAGCAGCGTTTGCCACCAGGCAGGATATGAAGATAAGCTAACTAATTGTTCCTTTAAGCAAAATCTATCTGCAATGAAAGTTTCTTGAACGCGTTTGCCGTTATTGACGCGCTCGTAAAAGTCGTTATAGACGACCACGCAAATATCTCACTTGCGCATGTCAGGTCGTGATGTTGCGCGCATTTTATTTGCTTGTTTTGATCTCCAAATATATAATATATATAATAGTATATATATAATAGCATAAGTAATAGTATATATAATAGTAAATACATATAATATACAGTGTAACCCGGATATAAGAGACCCGGACATAAGGGAAACCCGGATATATGAGAGATTTTCTCTGGTCCCAGATTAGAGGCATACTTACCTAAACAAAATAGACCAAACCCGGATATAAGAGAAACCCTGATATAAGAGAAACTCGGATATAAGATACTTCTCCGGCCCCGTCAACTCTCTTATATCCGGGTTACACTGTATATATAATAGTATATATATAATAGTATACATATATAATAGTATATATAATAGTATACATATATAATAGTATATATATATATAATAGTATATGTAATAGTATATATATATAATAGTATATATATAATGGTATATATATATATATATAATAGTATGCATAATAATAGTAATAATAGTATGTATATATATATATATATATATATATATATATAATATAATATAATAGTATATATGTATATAATAGTATATATAAGAGTATATATAGTGGCATGCAAATGTTGGTATTTGTGTGGGGCTGCATCAAAAGCGTTGGTTGACAAAAATTGGAAAAAAATGATTGAAACCCAAACAACGAAATCTTTATTAGTTTACTGTTGTCTGATTTTCTGTCAGCCTACGAAGATATTCAGTTTTGTTTTGTTTTTGTTTGTTTGTTTTTTTTTTTTTTGTTTTTTTCAGTCTTGGCCACCACAAAGTTCTGATAGCAATATATTTGAACCATTGTGATCGATCACTGAAGTTAAGTAATGATAAATCTACTTAATACTTACATCGGTTACGACGCAATTATTATGAATATCCCACCGTAGAACGATCCTTAACAAGCTAGTGGAAAGTTAGTAATAAAATAATAGTAATAATGAAGAGGGTATTGTTGTGTGATAAGTGTTGAATGTTGTAATAGTAACGATAATCATATGGAGTCAAACTGTTAGATTGAGTCATAAATAATTTCCATTTTTGCTTATCAAGTCTATTCTTCGAAAAATAAAGTACAGTTATACTTTATTCAATTACATAATCACCAATATTTGCAATGACTCGTCACAATTGATCAGGCAGCTTGTCTATACCTTTTGGAAGTCCTGGGTAAGACGATAAGCTACATCAGATAGCAAGGATCAGAAGGTTTTAGGGAGCATGAAACCAGCTCTTAATTGCTGGCGTTCCCAGGTTCATCCTGATCCGAGGTGGTAGCACCTGTCAGGGTCCCAGCTATTGGCAAATAGTTACCCCCACACACACCCAAAGTGATCAAGGCACTATGAAAGTGTAAAAAATAAATTTTAACACTAGCAATACTTTTTAGAAAAATTATTACAAACAATACAGTTTTGAAAAAAATATTATCAGCAATACATTTTTGGAAAAAAAATTACCAGCAATAAAAATCTTGTCGGCATTAAATAAGCCACTGAGGTTGAGAAGCCGTAAAACAAACCAAAACAAAACAAACCAAAGATACCTTTTGAGCAAAATTCTGCAGGTTTTAATCTGAGAACGTTTTCGACGAACTTTTTAATCAGGCTTTTCATTTGATAAGCTTTTCCACATCAAAGCATTTTGCAACGATCGAAAAAGTAACACTCGATTGGTGCAGGATTAGGTGAATATGGCCTTAGAACAAACTGAGTTCCAAAGTTTTTCTTGTAATTCTTGTTGTATGCTGTCTTTGCGTTGTGGTGGCGAACAATCGTTTTCCCTTTCACGAGAGCAAGGCGATTTTCGACTAAACTTTGATGGACATTTGCAGCAAATTTCATGCTGAACAACGCCGTAAATCAGTCTTTTTTCATCACCTGTTATGACATATTTAAGGGAATGGTGGATCTTTCCTGTTAATTCACGCCAAATAATGTAAAATTACTTATCACAAATATTAATTCACCCCGAGAAATTATAAATTTTAAATCAGTCTCTTTTGTTTCTTTATAAATTTTTTAGCACTCTTTCGAAATTATAATTTTTAAAACAAAGTTTGTTTCTTTTTTATTAAAGAAGGAAAGTATTTGCGGACATATGTCGTGAAAGAAAAGAATGTTTCATGTACTGTCTGTTAGCGACAACAGCCCCCATATTATTGGGCACAATCCGAAGCTGTATTTTACGTAGGACTACGATCATGTTGGAAAGGATATACATCTTTGAAGGATGGTCGCAATTATATTCATCTGACTGTAAATCGCAGTATGACTTTCGTTGACCCAGAAACATCAACTCACACGCAAACAATAGAAAGTACCTGGCAGAACCCCAAAATGAAGAATAAGTTCATGTTCTGGACTCATCGCAGCATGATAGACTCATATTGGTGTGTGTTCCTTAGGAGATGTAAAGCAAGAAATAACAATGAATGCATTTTTGAACAAATTTTAAAGGACATTTCTGAGTTATGCTGTGAATTTTATTAAATATATATTTTTTCATTTTAGTGTAAATTAACAGAAAAGATCCGGAATGACTAGCTAGGATGATGCATTCGTCAATACATTCGGTTCCCCAAAACGAAAATTACTAATGACTCAAACTCATAGCAATAAAATACTAGTCCTAATGAATGTGAGTCATACCGAGGCTAGTATTATTCGAGAGATCTCGAAACTTTCTCATCTTGTTCCAGACTAATCTAATAAAAAACACATCAAGAATGATAGAAAGGAGTTTATGAACAAATTAGTCCTGCACGACTTTCTTAAATATCACGATGATTTTGATTCTCATTAGGTGCCCTACAATTATGATTTGATGTGATTAGCTCCCATGGGAAGATCTTCAAATGAAAACAAAGAGAATTAGACTAAAGAATGAAACGGGAAGCAATTTCAGTGACATGTATAAATTATAAATATACTAAGTAAAAAAACAGGTGACAATTCAAAATGGAGAAGAAACTGACGCATCCTCAAATTGCAAGGTGGGGGAATGTGATTAAGACTCTGAGAACGCTGCTATAGTAAAATCATTTACAATACATTACTATAGTAAAGGTTATCAGTCATATATTCCTATAGTAAAGCATTTATAATGCATTTCTATAGTAAGTCATTTATAACGCATTCCTATAGTAAAATCCTTTATAATGAATTCCTATAGTAAAACCATTCACAATACATTATATTACATTAGACACTATAGTAAAAGTCATTTGCAATATATTCCTATATTAAAATGATTCAAAATGCGTTCTTATATTAAATAATTTACAATTGATTCTTATAATGAAATCATTTACAATGCATTTCTATAGTAAAATCATTTATAATGAATTCCTCTAGTAAAATCATTTACAATGCATTTCTATAGTAAAATCATTTATAATCAATTCCTATAGTAAAATCATTTACAATGCATTTCTCTGGTTAAATCATTTATAATGAATTCTTATAGTAAAACCATTTGCAATATATTACTCCATTAAGATCATTTACAATGCGTTCTTATAGTAAAATCATTTACAATGCATTCCTATGTGAAAAGCATTTATAACACACTCCTATAGGAAAAGTCATTTGCAATATATTTATATATTAAAAATCATTTAGAATTCGTTCTTATAGTAAGATTATTTACAATGCATTCCCATAGTAAAATCATATAAAATATATTCCTATAGTAACATAATTCCAAATACAATGATATTACAATCAACCTTTTCCAATGAAATGCAGGGTGCCAACCACAACTAGAATTATCGATGTCATCATGTCTCATTTCTTTCTAATTTCCACTTCAAGATTCTTGTATTTTGATAGTTTTTTTTGAAGAGCTTAAAAGAAGAAGAAGAAACCAAGTAGCGTCTCTGATAAGTCTTTTGCTTTTCCACGCATTTATTAAGTATTGGCAGGATACGTTAAACATTTTTTTCGTCCCTTCTTTCTTTCCTTCTTTCTTTCATTCGTTCTTCTATTCTTTCTTTCCTTCGTTCTTCCATTCTTTCTTTCCTTCTTTCTTCCCTTCTTTGTTCCATTCTTTCTTTCCTTCATTCTTCTTTTCTTCCTTTCTTTCTTTCCTTCTTTCATTTTTTCTTCCCTTCTTTCTTCCATTCTGTCCTTCTTTCTTCCCTTCTTTCTTTCCTTCTTTCTTCCCTTCTTTCCTTCTTTCTTTCTTCTTTCTTCCATTTTTCTTTCCTTCTTTCTTTCCTTCTTTCTTTCCTTCTTTCTTTCCTTCTTTCTTCCCTTCTTCCTTCCCTTCTTTCTTCCATTTTTCTTTCCTTCTTTCTTCCATTCTTTCTTCCTTTCTTTCTTTTCTTCTTTCTTCCATTCTTTCTTTCGTTCTTCCCTTCTTTGTTCCCTTCTTTCTTTCCTTCATTCTTCTTTTCTTTTCTTCCTTTCATTTTTTCTTCCCTTCTTTCTTCCCTTCTTCCCTTCTTTCTTTCCTTCTTTTTTCCATTCTTTCTTTTCTTCTTTATTCTTCCCTTCTTTCTTTCCTTCTTTCTTTCCTTCTTTTTTCCATTCTTTCTTTCCTTCTTTCTTTCCTTCTTTCTTCCCCTTATCCTTCCCTTCTTTCTTCCATTTTTCTTTCCTTCTTTCCTTCTTTCTTTCTTTCCTTCTTTCTTTCCTTTTCCCCTTCTTTTTTCTATTCTTTCTTCCCTTCTTTCTTTCTTTCCTTTCTTTCTTCCCTTCTTTCTTTCTTTCCTTTCTTTCTTCCCTTCTTTCTTTCTTCCTTTCTTTCTTTCCTTTCTTTCTTCCATTCTTTCTTCCGTTCTTTCTTCCATTCTTTCTTTCCTTCTTTTTTCCTTCTTTCTTCCATTCTTTCTTTCCTTCTTTTTTCCTTCTTTCTTCCATTCTTTCTTTCTACCATTCTTTCGTCTATTCTTTCTTCCATTCTTTGTTTTTATCTTTCTTTCATTTTCTCATTGAAAAGACGAGTGTTTTCCTTTTTTTCTACCCAATCAAAACGAAATAGTCCATTATTTATTAGGTATTGGCAGGGTGTAACAGTCGTGCAAACTGAGTAACCAAAGGACAGGACAATTATTATATGATTATTATTCAAATTTCCAGAAAACCTCTTGGAAAAAACTGGTAATCCGAAGTACAATCGAAGCTACGGAGACGACAAGCAGAATCAGCTCGGATTCTGAAAAGAGTCTTTGGTTATTGAGGAGACATACCCAATGATTACAACTAGTATAAAAATTCAATGAGGAAATAAAATAATACTAATATTACACGTCGATATAAAAATGTAGCAACGGCAAGAAAGTGTAAATGATATCGGCATTTGTTTAAAAAAAAAAAAGAAGCAAAATACGAAGTGTCGACAGTGCGCATGTGCGAATAATATCTCAGTTGCAAGTGAAGAAAAAACAAGTACATCATACACAGGCACAAATTTGATATAGTTGTATTTGCGTGTGTATAAGTGCGGACCTCTGTATGAGACAGAGAGAGTGAGAGAAAGAGAAAGATCACTCAATTGCGAAATGTGTTAAATAATAAATCTACACGTAAATATAAAACATACACGCAAACACACAAGGGTGCGTGCGTGCGTGCGTGCGTGCGTGCGTGCGTGCGTGCGTGTAATTACTATAGATTTCAGTACTTTCTCAAAAACAGCTGATTTTTGGTTGAAATATAAATTTTGATATTAGATCGTTTTTCTTAAATTTTAAAATCTCCTGCGCCAAGATAAGAAAAGAAAAATGTCTTTTGAAAGTTGATCTTTGAAAGTCATATAACACCTCCCGAATAACTTTATCAATAACACAATTTAAAAAATAAAACAATGTAACTTCGAGAATCATAGCCGAGTCTAATAATTTTAACAATTTATAGCTTCGGCCAACAAATATCCGTGCTACACTTTTATTGTTCTATTTTTCTCCTTAATTTTTTTACACTAATATTTTTTTCATAGAAAAAAGAAAATCTAATAAAGAATTTAAAAGAAAGAGAAACTTCTTTCTTTTCAGTTTTCAGGCAATTTTTTTTCCATTTTTTCTTTCATTTTTACGACAATTTTTTTATATTTTCTTTATTTTAAACATTTTTTCCTTTTTTTTTTTAGAACCAAATTATTAAAGGAGATCTTGTTAACCACATGAAAAAATGATGTGGTTATCAAAGTTAGAAATTCGGTTTTGTTCACTTACGTTATGTCACTCAATAAATAATACTGATACCATATAACCCAGTATTATCTGCCGCATAGTAGGGTTATCCGCGAATAATATTGCTTAATTATATTAATTATATATTAATATCAATTAAGTCAATCAAGCACTGATTCCTGTATTCACAGTTTAAATCTCTAAGATCTGTTTTCGATGTTTCCCTATATATATATATATATATATATATATATATATATATATATATATATATATATATATATATATATATATATATATATATATATACCGGATGTAACAGCAAAATAGTTCAAATAGTGTAGCAGCAGAATTGTCCACCCCACAAAATGTTTAATATTTAAAAACTACTGATGTAATTGAGTTTCTTTTTCCAGATTTGCAGATATGACGTTTAGCCATCTTGATACCATTTGTCATAAGAACAACTGAAAAAATTTTGAGTTATTGTGAGCAAAGGAAAAATCATTGAAGCCTTCAGTAATGATACCAACATTCATTCTCTGGCTTCCATCTTCAAAGTCCATTCAAGAAGCATAAACAGAATGGTGAACGTTTTAAAAAAGAGGGAAGAGTAGAGAGGAAAACTGGAATTTAAATTTTAATTTCGTGTCATGACCTATATTAAATTTTTTTTTTCCGCTGGGTTTAAATTTACCGTAGGTCACATTCGATTGGTTAAGCCCACAAGCGTATTGTTTTAAAAAGTATTCTGCTTTTGAAATTAATCATTCGCTCTCCAGTGGTTTAACGTCGTCCGAGGAGACACATTTGTGGTGTTCAAACATGATTGTAATCGTGTAGCGATTCTTAAAACGTTTTAGTTTTAATATCCTAAAATAAATAATATTTAGTTCTACTCTGTACTGAGCCCTCTTTTAAATTAAATGTTACGTACAGTGGAATTATACTCCATTTGTTCTCATTTTAACTGTATATATATATATATATATATATAATTTAAAGAAAAACAGACCACTTTAAGGCTCTATTGCAATAATTTATTTCACCAGAAAATTTTATCCTTCTCTGGATTCTTCACTTTCAAAAGGTGAAACGAAAAATGAAATTAAAATTTACACTTTTGACGGGCAGTATTAAGCTTACATAAGTTGACATAGAGGTTGATGAGGGATGATGGTAGAGACATGGTTGAGTTTAGAGAGGGAAGGGGGAGTTTTAAAATTTATTTTTATATTTCTTTTTATAATACTTAATATTGAGGAAGGAGGAGGTAAGGATCAGACATTGACCTGTTTAATCGGTCAACTCAATATATATATATATATATATATATATATATATATATATATATATATATATATATATATATATATATATACAAATCATGCTATATCTGGTTAATGTAATCAACTCGTTCGGAAGTCGACCAGGCAAATTGGATCAATAGTTGTTAGCAACGAAACAATATCACCCATTTTTTAACACTCTCTATTCTTGTAATATTCAAGAAAAGGCTACTACGATTTGGGACAGAACTTGTTATCACGTGGTTATGCTTTCTTTTTTTCTTTTTCTTTTTCTTTTTTCGTTAATTCAATCGACGCTCATGTCTTTTGCATGATGTTTCTATTGTTGCCAAGTCTGGATATTCTATGTCAGACTCTTCATTAAATCGATATTATCAGCTTTCGAAAACTGTTCGCACCTCGAAAACGCATTTCTATGCATCACTCGCTAACATATATTTATATTAGCGACATTTCCATTGGTCTTAGATTAGATTCACTGTTATTATCACTTGTCATATTTATTTTGTTCTTTCTTCCATTTTTTTTTTTAGAACACGCGACAAATAAGTTGTTAATAAATTTCCCAAAAAAAAAAGGGGGGGAGAAATATTAAAAGTTAGCCTTCTCGGGTTATCAGCTGACATGAAATGGAAAGACTATCTTGAATCCATTGCTAGGTCAGTTGCTAAGAAGGTTGGTTTACTCTGTCGGACGAGACAATTTTTCTCTCCAGAATCTATCTTACATATATATAAATCTATCATTCGTCCATGCTTAGAATATTGCTACAACATATAGTCCGCTGACCCTGCTATTTATCTTAAGCCCCTTGATAAAAAGAAGAATCAGCAATATTATTAGTCCTGATCTGGTGGCTCGGTTTCAGTCACTTTTCCACCGCCGTAACGTTGCCTCTCCGTATCTTTTTGATAAATGCTTTCATGGTAATTGTTCGGATGAGCTCTCCGTTATGGTACCTAAACTTTTTTTAATCTAAGCGCTGTACGAGACTGGCGTTGAGATCTCATCAATCTACAATTAAGCTAGCCAGATGTAGCCGTAAATTATATGCTAATAGTTTTTTTTCTTGCTTTTGGAGTTTGCTTGTAGATTCATGTTTTCCAGCCAACGTTAATTTTCAAAAATTTAAATGCAATGTCAATCGCTATCTACTGTCCTCTCGATTACTCTTTCCTCTTCCCGCTCATTATTATTAATGTTTCTGTTCCTAATTCTTCCACACCGTGTAACCCATGCATTCTAGTGGCTTTACTGCCTTGCATAGGGTGATACCGATTTTTTTTTTTAAAAAAGTAAATCATTACAGCCATTTTTTTTTTTTTAATTTGTGACCTTCTTTCTTTTTTTATCTGATGTGTCCATTTCAGGGCGTTGGAGTTAATGGCTCTCCACAATTTGTAGCTCTTAGCAAATTTTCTGTCTTTTCTATGTCTCCTAAATCCTGTTCTGTCATCCATTTACACAGGCAGGTTACCTCTGTACCTCTTACTTTCAATATGTCTTGTGGGTGTCAAATTTTCCAAGCTCTCTTCCCTTATTATATGCCTTAGAAATTTCAGCTGTCTCTTCCTGATGCAAAGTATGTGTCCTTTTTGTTTCCATTTTCTCTTAAACTACGTCGCTGTTCATATGTTTAGCCCCTGGTATTCTCCGCATCCTCCTGTATAACATTTCTATTGCTTCAAGTCTTTTTTTTTTTTTGTGATGAGATTGTCCGGCATTCACAACCATTTAGGAAGACCGATATTACGTAACAGTTCAGTACTCTTTTCTTTGTTGCTAACGAAAATTTTACTTTCTCTTAATACTCTGCTTAGCTTTTGGAATGTATCTTTGGCCATCCCAATACGTTTTCGGATCTCAATGTCGCACTTTCAGTCCTCTGATGGAACACTTCCCAGATATTTAAATTTCCCGACTTATGACGTAGCTTTTAAGAATTCTTTCTTTTTTCCAATGAATACGTGGACTTGTTTCTGGAACACATCTGTCGCTCTTCTGATGCGCCTTCGGGCTTCACTGTCACATTTAAACGACCGATATTTCCCTGTTTCCCCTATGTGTCTTCTAATTTGTGTCTTCTGTTAAAACACGAAATAGCGATCAGTAAAAATGAAGGGAAGTAATAACAAATGGCTGCCAACGAACTTTACTTCAAATTTTCGAGCAACTGTTACAAAATAGGAAGAAAACAAAAACAGCGCGAATATTTAGAAATGGATAATGGAGATATGGCCATAAATTTTCGTTTCGTCTCGCGAGGTTCGTTAAGATGTCGTGTACGAAAGCTGAGCTCTCGGTTTAGAGAATACGAGTTCGAATCACTTTGGAAATTGTTTCTTTATGGCATCTTCACGCTACCGATTTTATGGGCCGAGAGGCTTTCGACCGAGAAAGTTGTGATAAAAATCAATAATTCATTAAAAAAAAAAGGCATAAATTTTGAAAATACGGCAATCAAAATATCAGATGAGTTGAGATAATATAAATGATAGTATGCTACATTGCTTTTTAATTTTTTTTATACCATGTCCTTCCAGGATGTAAACAACCATGTCCCTCCCCAGCTTCCTTATTTTTTATATTATTTGTAATTTGCAATGACTTCTTAGGAAAGAGTGTGGAGTGGCTTTCCGTTCATTTTTTTTTTTTTAATTCAGAGAAACCGGTCTCTTACACTAGCCACCAATCAAGGTGTATGGCTTTAGACTACCTTGTTATTTAACCCATTGCTGTGGAGAGACGAGATGGATTTAAGTGCAATAGTGAAAAGCCGCAGATACATTTAGAGTTTGAACACGGTTCGCCGATTCTATTTTTGACGCCGATAGCAGTTGTCCTACCCACACGTCCTTATTTCTTAATAATGATTTTAAACCATTTGAAATTTGTAATTTAACTAGTTTTTATTTCATCTTATTTTTACTGGTTTTTATCTCAGCGTTCTTGATTGGCACACTAATTCAGTAAAAGTATTAATAATAGCAATACCCTTATCTGAATACGTAGATGAAGCATTTTCATCAGTAATTTTTTACTAGTTGTTCTTTCATCTTATTGTTGTTCTTTTGCACCACGACACATTAGACCAAGGCACTAATTCAATAAATATAGCAGTATTAGTAGTACTGTAAGTCTCATCTTAATTTTTAAATCAACTATTTTCATTATTAAATTTGACTAGTTTTCTTCCATCTTATTTTTGTCGGTTTTTCTCACAGCAGTCTAGACCATGACATTAATTTAATACTAGCAGCAGTAGTTTGTTTTGATTATCGGCATATCAACTTATGAGGTCATTTGATGCCGAAATGTTATTTTCTTTGGAGCATTAATAATTTCGTTTACAAAAATGTATTGCTGGTAATTTTTTTTACTATGAAAATGTATTGCTTGTATTTTTACTATAAAAATGTATTTTTACATTTTCATAGTTTTTTTTTTGGGGGGGGGTCACTATTTTCCTATAGCTGTGACTCAGACAGGTACTATCGCCCAGGGTCAGGATGAACCTAGAAATAACAGCGATTAAGAGGTGGTTCCACGCTCCTCGAAACCTCCGAATTAGAGGTCTTGTCGTCAGATGTAGTTTATTGTCACGTCTAGGACGCAGCAGCAGAAGCAGCAGCAGCAGTAGTAGTAGTAGTAGTAGCATCAGTAGTAGTAGTAGTCTTGTCTGAATACTTAAAATAGCTATTTTCATTATCTGTCTGTATTTCTGTGTTGAGGTATCATGTACATTATGTACATTATTCGGACTATTGTCCTCATCTTTGTCTTCATATTTATTACAACGTTTCGGCCGTTGTACGCTCCGGCCTTCTTCAGGTGATTGGAATGTCGAACTGAACCCTTTATTTTGCTCACTAGGGTAGACTGTTCTAGTTCCACGTGCCAGGAAACATGGCACGGTGGATAAAGGCGTTAGTTAGATGCAGTAACAGGACCCAAAGAGTGTGAGTTCAATACCTGGTTAGAGCGGTGGAGAACTTGGAGAGGGGAATTAACAGGAGATAACTGATAACTGACATCCATTAGACATCTCCCTTTCAACGACGCTCCACACGTAATAGTCCATAGGACTTAAATCTGTCGAGGTAGAGGGCTACATGTTGGGGATCATATGGTCGTAAAATTCTCTGATAACCAATCCTGGGTTACAATGGCTTTGTGAGAAGGTGCAGAGTCTAGTTGAAAGACATATGGCTTTCCATTGCATACTTTATTTATTCAAGGCTTAACAACCCTTTTAAGAACATTAATGTATCCAGCAGCATTGACCCTAAGTGGGGTAAATGTAAGGTGGCATGAAATGACCTTCACTGCTCACAACTTCTAAAACCATCACAGTAGCCGGATATTTGGTGTGCATCACCCTGGGTACTTCAGAAGGAGATGCACATAGCCACCTGTCATTCTGTCTGTTTGTTTTCTGATCTTGACTAAAGGTTTTTTTCGTCAAAGCATTCCATGTTCGTGGAGATTTTTCACTTTGTTCAGCAACCGTTTTAAACTCATGAGACAGTTTCCCCGTGTCTTCGCCGATATGAATTGACCTTTCTTCATTTACATATGACTTATATTGAATGTCCTGATGTATCACGGTTCTGATAGTCCACTCTGATATCTGGAGTTCTTTAGCGATGGACCTCATTGATATTTCGGGGTTCTCATCGATGATGTTTTGAACATCCCGTATAAATTCTAGTGTTCTCACGGTATCAGAGCGCTGTGAATGCGTTTTTTTTTCTTTTTGCTACAGGAGAAACATTGCTATTACATCCCTCTAGCTCCAAACGAAGAACAAATGAGCTGGCAACATGTAAAAAGTTACTGATTTTCAAATCACTATGTTTTGCAGCTAAAGCAAAATGACTGCATGTCTTTTTATTTCTTAGGTTAACATCTCTGACTGGGTTATCTGAAATAAAAAAAAAATATTATAAATGATTTGAGTGTGTAGTGAACTTAAAACAATATGTCCTCAAATAGCACTCACACCCTGCATTTATACTGGGGCTCGTATATACAATTACAAGTAATCCATAAAAATATTTTGAATTTTGAAATCATATTTATTTTTGGTATATGAATTTTTTGAAAAGGTTTCTAAATGTTTGATCTTTCAATCATTTCGCCTCACCTGCTATCCTCTTGCGTCGCACATATGCGACGCTCCACGCCGTTTGGGAACCATTGCATACATTACATCACCGGCACATATAAGCTTACAGCATCTGGTATTCCTAAGCGTTCCCCCATCTAGTTACTGACCAAGTTCGACGTTACTTTTCTGTGATCGTACGGGAACCGGTGTTTCAACGTGATGTGGCTATTAGCCTAGAACTCGAGTTGCCTGGTCGGATCGCTAACGATCTAGGGGTTAATTTGCAGTGTAACACCCTCATTCAGTTCGCATTAAAAATTTCAAAAATACTTACATTTATGTGTAATTATATATTCTCCATTCAAATCTGGTTTTGGAATTATCGACAGTGAAAGTTCGGATACATTCACGTCGCGGGCAGACATTGCTGGCGTTGTTTGTATACATTCGCTGCTGAATAGCTATCAGTGTAGGTATCATTGCGCAAACTGAGCGTGTCTACGTAAATAGTTCTCGTGCGCAGTAATTGAGACAAATTTAGACAAGAAAGATCAGTTCTGAGCTTAGCTTTCCATAAGTCTTCCGTGTTTAGCTTTCCGCAGCGAATGTATGCAAACAACGCGAGTAATGGCTGCCGCCAACGACGCGATTGAATCCCAAATTCTACAGTGGATAAGTCCAAAACGGTAGATTTTATCAAATTTATCAAACCAGATTCGAATGGAGCATCTACACTTACATATAAATGTAAGTAATCTGGAAATTTTTAATACGAAGTGAGTGCGGGGTGTTACACTACAAATTAACCGATCAAACTACCAGTGGCAAACAGTGACTTGGATCTATGGCATGCAGTCGCTAATATTTTGTCAAATACGACCTACCGTAATATTTCTGGCACATCGTCAAGCCATAAGAAACTTATTTAAACATTTTTTTAAATTAAAATAAAATTGCCTACGTCTCGTTAAAAAAGAAATTGTTAATTTGATGAATTGTGAACAAGATTAAACCCAAAAATACTTCTCCTTTCTTAAAAAACAGTGAAAAACAACTTTTTTGGCAATCAGCGTGTAGAGTTGTTGACAGGCAAACAGTTAGCGACGAAATATTATGGTTGGCTGTACATGACAAAATATTCTCGACTGACACGTTCACTACCAAGAAATATTATTAAATTATTTGGACTCGGAGGTGAATAATTTTAGCTATTCATTTGTTTTTTTTGTTTTTTTGTTTTTTTTTTTTTGTTTGTTTTTTCATCCTATTTTCACTTTTATCACAATATCACAAATTTCTGTTAAAATACTT
The DNA here is from genome assembly GCA_963932145.1 of Acanthosepion lycidas. NCBI lineage: Eukaryota > Metazoa > Mollusca > Cephalopoda > Sepiida > Sepiidae > Acanthosepion > Acanthosepion lycidas. Next base: position 22,717,456 of record OZ010598.1, read on the forward strand.
GTCGACTACGTAGAATTTACTGAAAAGATTTTACCGCTTCTTTTTTGTTTTGTTTGTTTTGTTTTTTGGTATTGGGAACTTTTCTAAGTTCTAAGAAGGTCGGTTTATTTTTAATTGTTTCTACCAGATAGTTATCTTTCCAACAAGGCCGTCCCCTCGTTATATTTCAAACCACTTAAGGTGGGGTCACTCGGAAATAGCATATTTTGGGAAAAGTCGAACATAAATATCTCCTAGTAAACAGGTTGTTAAGTGGGGAAAGGCAAAATTCACTTTTCGCATCACACCTTTTTTTTTTTTTTTTTTTTTTTTTTTGTTACTATTTTCTTTCATCTGAAGCTTTACAAAAATGGCACTGCCTCGTTTGAATTGAAGGCAATACTTTTTAAAAATCGTTACGTCTAACTTTGATATATGCGTATTGTAATGGGTATTGACGTAGAAAGTGATAACAACGAATCGAGTTTAGAATTTAGTCCGTTGCATTCACTTTTGAAATTTCCAAATTCTTCCCCCCATAGCAATTGGCTAGCCTTGGATGTGAACCAGTCTAAGAGAAGGAAAGCTCTGAATTTCAAATGGTGGAGATAACAGGAAACCACTCCACTATCTTTCCTAATAGGAATCGACCGTAGTCGGGATCACTGAATCAATTAGAACGATTTTTTTTGCCTTAGCTGCATATTCCAGGGCTACGTAGTTTTAAATCCAGAGTTTTCCTCCTCCAAGACCGGTTGCCACCTAAGGCTATAGGACCCAGTCTGCCCTGCTATTTACCGATAGTTGGGGTGGAGAAAAGATCGATTCTTACCTTTCCCAAGGCTATAGCACATAAAGGAATGGGAGGACGAATATTATCTGTGAAAGTTTCTCTGACATTCAGGACGGTAAATGTTGTTTAATACTGTTTATTATAAAGCAGAGCATTTACTTAAATATTTGTATCTATAAAAAATAATTTATAAACATAAAAATGTCTTAAAACGTAAAAGAATGTAATGAGCTTGACGGGAATTCGAACATTGCTCTCCGTTTCCTCAATCAGACCATGCCGCCATATATTTATAAAACTCCAACGTCTCTCTCTTTCTTTCTTTCTCTCTCTCTCTCTCTCTCTCTCTCTCTCTATATATATATATATATATATATATATATATATATATATAAACACCCTTGAGCGCTTAGCCTTGGAGCGGGTAGAATGGAGATCAACGTGTTTTAGTTGACTCAGCAATTTTCAATCTGTTTGTCTGAATCATCTTCAAGAAGCGGGAGCAAGATCTAAAAGGTCAGCCAATCTAACAGTGATCTCATTTCACAATCCTCACACTTGCTCCATATGTGGCCTCCTTTGTAAATCACTATCGGGTCTTAAGTGCCACTTAAGATTATCGCACAAAATTTCATAACTGAATCAAGGAAGCTGTCAGATCCTCATACGTCGAAACCGACGAGAGAGTCCATTATATATATATATATATATATATACAATGGACTCTCAAGCAGCTCAGTTCTTAGAACCAACATCCCAAACTGCCCGCACATATCATTTGATTACAGTGATAAAGACTAGTGCAGAATCAACCACACTTTTTTTTTTTCGGATAGCCCAATACAGAGACCGGGGGCACAGTATGTCACAAGGTCCCCAAAAGTCCCTTCGCAGGTTTTGAATTCACAGGTATCTTTCTAATAGACCGTTCGCCACCTAAGGCTATAGGGCCCAGTCTGTCCTGCTATTTACCGATCGTTGGTGGGAGAAAAAATGGATTCTTACCTTTCCCAAGGTCAATAGCATGTAAGTGAATGTAATGAGCTCGATTGGAATTCAAACTCGGCTCTCCGACTCTTCAATCCAAGCTTCAATCTATTTCTCCATCATTGTAAAAGGATGGGGGCTAGATGCCAATCTAGTAGAATGTATTCGTAGCACCAGAGAAAAAAAAGCTTGTCAGAGCAGTTGCTATGAAAATATTTATAGAAAAGACAGAGGGAAGTCACATCCCGTAGGTGAGAAAGTGACTAAAGTCGAGATGCCGGGTTAGTATAAATTACATTACAGATTTGGATTTGTCGTTGCATTTAAATTTTTGAAGATTACCTTCCTAATACTTGTGCTTTTATTGTCCTTTCTCTTCACTTCTCCTCGACAAAGTCTTTTCAACCTCTTTTACTCCCTTGCATCATAGTGACATTATCGATCGTAGACGGGATCAATGAGTTAATGCGACCCGATCCTTTCCTTAGCTGCATAGTAAGGTCTTCGCCATGGCTACATACTAACGAAGGACATAAGCCTTGATATTAAATAATCAAGAATAAAACAAAAAAGAAAAAAAAAAACAAATCTATCGAAAGATCCCATTCACCGTATATAAAATAGCATTTGCACTTTTTTATTCTATTAAGTATTTGTTGAAAGCCCAAAACAGTGATTGATTTTTAGCTCCAAAGCGACAATTGTCTTGTTAAACTCGAATTACAAATTCAAAAGGAACATGTTAAATTTAGTTTTCGCTACTTCAAATGAGTTTAACACATCGATATTATTGATTTAAAAGAACAGAAAGAAATGTACATAATTAATTAAAATAAAATAATTACAAAGAAGAAAATATTATTTTAGTAATTATTATTACATTTGATCCTTTATTTAAACAGTAGAACGGTAGCCTAATAGATCAATCACTTGTCTGCCTCTGTCAAGTTTGGACGTCCGAATATGTCTAAATCATAACAGAGTTGTAAGTTCCCCTCGAGCGGCTTCTTCCCTTTGCTTTGAGGAACAACTCCCAAGGGGATGCTTCCCCGATCACTTCAATTTTAATCTGTTCATATCTAAGATCAACCGTTATTTGTCCTTAAGATAGCCGGATCATACAACTGTCGAAATGTCGTTAATATGACAACAAATATGAGAACAAACGCCCGAGCAATGTAAAAAGTGTAAATACTGTATGAACGAAGTCAGTTTTGTTAATCATTGCAAACAAGCAAGGCAATAAAGCCACTAAGACACGAGGTGGTAACTGAGTGTGAAAGAATATGAAAAAAAAAACCTAAAACATTAAGAAACAAAAACAATAAAAGAACAGGAATTAAGAAGACAAAAGATAACGATTGACATTTAATTTGCTGAAGATCAAAATACACAAGAAAGAGAAGTGCGAGAAAAGAAACTATTAGCATAGAACTTACGGTTCCATTTAGTCATTTCAAGTTTAAAATGATGAAAACTAGCTGCTAATCTAGTACTGCGTTTAAATTAAGGTCTAGGTGCCAAAGAGGAAAGTTCCTCAGAATACTTGCCATGGAAGTATTTTATAAGAGACACAGGAAATCTACGAAATTGAGGCTTAGGAAAGTGACTGAAACCGAGATGCCAGCTCAGGACCGACAACATTGCATATTCTTCTTAAATTTTATGAAAATTATTTAAATACACAACAGAAGCACCAAACCATGCAATATGCAATGCATGGATGAATTGTACACTTATAAATGTTAAGATTTATTTTCATCATCAGTTAAAATCTTTCCGAATATTCAAAATTAAATTGCATAAATTTCAAACAAAGAAGTAGATATTTGGAAATAACTATCTAGTCAGTTAAGTGCCATATGTGATACACGATTGGGGGATCATGTCTCTTTGGATTCAGGACTGACTAGGCAGAAGGTTTTTCCGTAGCAGGTTTCTTTTTGCGGTAGACTGGTTACTACTCAAGGCTATATGGCCCAGTTTGTGCTGCTATTAAACCCATAGCTTTGGGGAGACGAGATCGAGTTATTCTTTTTCAAATGATATTTGCGCGTAAATGAATGCAACGAATCCGACTGGAATTGGAACTCGGCCCGCAGATTTCCCATTCCGAGCCGCGCATCCTATTACTAGGATCACATTTGTAAAATCGAGGTACCGAAGAGGAAATCTCATCAGAATAATTACCATGAAAATATCAGTCATTAGTTCTTGAGTAGGCATCTACGCACACGACACTACTATTTACGACTGTCTCAATAGTAAATCCGGTATAGCTGACAAATTTAACCTGGCCGTTGGTCTCGAAAACGACCTCCAATCTGTGGTTGACTAGGGCAGGAGATAACTTGTGAATTTTAATGCATCCAAAACGTAACTGATGTCATATACTGACCATAGCGAAACGTCCCTGCCTCCTATCAGCATGGTTGATGCCTAAAACCACGAGAGTGCCTCACTGCACCTCCTCCGTCTTACGTTTTCCACTGACCTGAGGTGGAACAACTACATTGAATCAATAGCTACATCTACCGCAAGGAAAGTTGGTTATCTGTGTCACGCCAAGAAGATTTTTTTTGTCTGAGTCCATCCTTCACGTCTACAAATCTACCATTCGTCCATGCATGAAATACTGTTGCCCTTGCATTGAGTATTGCTGCCATATATGGTCTGGAGACCCTTCTGTTTGTCTCAAGGTCATTGATAAAATCCAGAGACGGATATGCAATGTAATTGGCCCTGATCTGGCATCTCGTTTGCAGTCGCTTTCTCACAGACGTGCCATTGCCTCCTTCTGTCTATTTTACAAATACTTTCATGTTAACTGCTCCGATGAGCTGCTTTCGCTGGTTCCCAGACTTCAAGAATTTAAGCGTTCAACGAGGCTGGCATCTCGCTCTCACCCTTTCACTGTCGAAACTGTTAAATGTAGCCGTCTCTTCTACTCCAGTAGGTTCATGTCTTGCACTTCTCGCCTGTGGAACTCCATCCCTTTTCCTGTTTCCCTGATAGCTATAATCTCCAACTATTCAAATGTAATGTCAATCGACGTCTCCAGATGCCTTGATCTATCCCCTATCGTTCTCTTCATCCTTTCCTCTATCACTCCTATTTAGTCTCACACCAATTCTCTGTAACCACTTGCGTGCTAGTGGCTTCCCGCCTTGCTTGGGGTGAAACGCTTAATATATATATATATATATATATATATATATATATATATATATATGGTCTGGTACTCCTGTTGTTCATCTCGAGGTTCTCGACAAAATCCAAAGACGGATATGCAATGTGATCGGTCCTGACTTAAGATCTCGGCTCCAATCACTTTCTCACCGACGTAATGTGACTTCCCTCTGTCTTTTCTATAAATATTTTCATGGCATCTGCTCTGACGAGCTATTTTCACTAGTGTCACAACTGGATGAATTTAAGCGTGCTACAAGTTTAGCATTTCGGTCTCACCCTTTTTCTGTTGAAGCAGTTAAATGTAACCGCCTCTTCTACACCAACAGCTTCTTCTCTCGCACTTCCTGACAATGGAACTCCCTTCCTCTTACTTACTTCCCTGACGACTATAATCTTCAAAAAATTAATTATAATGCCAATCGACATCTTCTGATGACATAATCTCCGTTCTTCTTTTTATCCTTTCCTCAACACCCCCCTATACCCAGTCTTTTCCCTTACTTTCACTCTCTGTAGCGCCTTGCGTACTAGTGGTACTCACACCTTGCTTGGGATGAAATACTTATAAAAAAAAGACGCAAGGAAGCTACCTTACGGCGGTTGTAAAATGACTGAAGCCGAGATGCCAGGTTAGGACCGATAACATTTCATGTTCTTCTTTGTATTTTAGCAAATCTCTAAATACATAGCAGAAACGCCAAACTAGATATGACAGCAATATCCAATGCATATTTCTAGTTCCGTATATAAAATATTTTCAAGCAAAATTCATTTTCGGAATTACAGAAATTTACCTCCATGAGTCATTAATTGCTTCCAAAAGTCGTGACGTAAGCCTGTCTTTAACATAAAATGGACGTAAGTGCTCTGAAATGAGGAAAACCACGGTAAAACTCGCGTAATTGTAAATGAATGTAACTATCGCTAAGCCTAAAAAACGCTAAATATAAATTCTAAGAAAACAATAATGTTATTTTCTTGTGATTTGCCCTTAAATTTGAACACAACCACTTTTGCAATAAGCTTTAAAACAACGAGGAAAATACCATTCTCGCCAAAGCATTAAAGTATAAATTATTTTATTTTCAATTTTCATGTATTTCATATCATTTTAAATATACAAGGATGGCCATAAGTCGCTTTACCATGCCATCTTCCGACGCTTAATTAGGACAAGAAGAGATTCCGGTTGGTTCACGAAACTTCTGACCTTTGACCTCCGTACATCGTCATTGTTTTTTTGGGGGGAGTTTTTTCTGCAGATGAAGCATTGTTCTTGTACGCCTGGATCCTTTTTTCTGCCTCGACCAGGAATGTCCAAATTTCACATCTGTAGAGGGCGATTATGCCAAGTCTATAAATTACTTACTCAATATTCAAAGGAATAATTTTCGTCAAAAAAGTTCTCAGTAGATAACTAGAGCGTCAAAAAAGTTCTCAGTAGATAACTAGAGCGAAAATAGCCACCTCATCTGACTTTTAATGGATGTGTTCATCAATCAAGGTGTGGCACCCCACTATCCCCGAAGTTGTCTCTTTATGATTACAAGCATCAGTTTCCATCTCATTTCTATTTCCCTTTTAAAATATTTGTTACATGTTCTGCCAATGACATTCTAAGCATTCGTTGATAGAACCATGCGTAGTTTCAAGTCTCTTCTTCCTATAAACTTATTAGATTATCGAATTCAGGTTGTGATTCCAGATAATAAATATTAACAAGGATCCAGGACCGGGCAAATATTAGGTTGGTGCAAAAAAAATGACGTAATAATGTTATTTTTTGACGTTAAAAAATACGTCAAAAAACGGCATTAGTACGTCATTATTTTTGCACCAACCTAATAATTAACATATTAAATGACGTCAGTCGCTATGGTAACCATGTGAGGATAAAAGTTTCCATGCAAAGTGGTCCCGCCCCAAAGTTTTTTAGGGTTTAAGGCCCAAGAGGCACTAAAGGTAGAAGGTTACCGGATGAGTGTTGTATGAACGTATAAGTAAAGGAGATAACTGCAGATTATGAGAACATGCAAGAAAGATAACAGTTTGCCCGAGACTTGAAGTAGTGATCGGGGAAGCATCCTCACAGGAGTCTATTCCACAAAGCAGTGGCTCTTGAAAAGAAGACGTCCGAATGGAACTTCTTTCTTACTAATGAAATACGAAAGGAATGGGAATGTTTCATGCCTGTGTATTTGACATGTCAGGTCTTAGCTATAAATGTCTGAACTGGTGGAACTAATGAATGTAACTTATCAGAACATTTGCCATAAAAATGTATCAATGTAAGGATATCATAGAAAGTCTTAACCATATAACACTTTAATAGTTGGTTCCGTTTCCAGAGTTCATGATTTATTATATGCACAGTCAAATCATAATGACCGTTTTCCTGCAGACCTGGTTTTAAATTCCTTTCCAAGTAGGTGAGGTTTCCATAAAAGGCGAAAGTCTGAGATCAAAATCAGTTTAAATGACGAATAAGGTTTTATTACTTCTTTTTTAAACTGAGAAAATTGGTTGAATCTTGTATCGGTATCGACCAACCAGAAAATGACGATAGATACATTGTTGTTAACTATAAAATCGCCTGACAGCAGTCATCTATAAATGGAATCATTCTTATCCACTTACTGACCGGCAGGCAATGAACCAAAAGAGGTGCGGCTTTTAAACCCCTGACTACGCACCAAAACGACCACTGGACCAAATTTATCGCCGAGCAATTGTAGACTGCCATGGAAAGCTGTTCAAAGGTTACAGCTATTTCTAATCTCTGGTGTGCGGGTAGGACTTGTGGGAAAAAAATCCAAAGGACCCTTGGAGAATCTGACATTAGCAGGAAATATTGAAGGCAAAGAGGCGTAAAGGGAAATAATGAACCTAACAAACCCGTTATAGGTAATTGTGGAGAGTCATGAACGCTTACGCCCATCAAAATAAATATAGGATTTCAAAAGGAAGAAGAAAAATATAGATTGGTATATAATAAAAATGATATAGAGAAATAAATATAATGAAACACAGGGAAATTTCAATCTATTCTTGGAGGAGAGATTCTAAATTATAGAAATTAAGAACGTGATTCATTTAATCAGTGGAATAAAATTATTCCAAACTGTTGACATACTGACGCATTCTAAGAAAGAGAACACAAGATGCCAAGAAAGCTATTAAAAAGCAACCACTCATTTTGAAAAATCACTGAGTGTGAAACATATTTGCAAATGTGTAAATTATAAACCACAAATCTTATACAGGGTGCGATGGGCAATTTGTTGCCATTTTATATTTTTAATTTCGCGCATGCGCTTTGTTTGTTTTTTTATTTTGTTGACTGTACAGTATACTAGGGTCAATTAGGCACCGTCTATAAGAAAAAAAGCACCATGATGTAATTTACTCCACCAAAAATTTTGAAATGGCATCCAATACGAACATTTCAGAGTGATTGGATGTTAATCTGAAGACAGTGCAGAGGACCAAGAAAGAGTGGGATGAGTCTAATGATGATTACGAAGGCACAGCAGCTCGTAAAACTCCGTTCTGCCGAATTTGTTGGTGAGAGCCTCAGACTCAACACGGAGGCCTACATCAAATGCCTTGAGGAGGTAGTGTGTCCTGGGTCAAGAGGGTGGTTGCTGGAAGACCCTAAGTCTGGCAACAGGACTCTGTACCATGCCACACAAACAGGAGAACTCAGCCATGGCTGTCAGAGGATTTCTGCGACCATATAACCCCTGACATTTGGCCACCTAATTCCTCAGACTGCAACCCCCTTGATTATTATGTGTGTGGTGTAGTGACGTGATAGATCAACAAAACTCCTTGTAATAACAAAGATGAACTGAAGTCAAGTATTATGGCAGCATTTACCAACTTAAACAAGGAGACCGTTCAGAAGAGTTGCAGGAGATTCCAGCCTCGTCTGCAGGCGGTGGTTGAAGCCAATGCCTATTTTATTGAATATATTGACTTTTTAGTATTTCAAAATATTTTTGTGTAATTTTGGTAAATATATCTATTAAAATGAAATGCCAGTGATATTTTCAATTTTGCACAATTTAGACTACAATTTATCCATCTCTCCCTTTATATATATATATATATATATATATATATATATATATATATATATATATATATATATATATATATATATAAGAAAGAACAGTAAGATATATAATCCGGCCGTAAATGCCATAAATATTACTTAAATAATATTTGAATATAAAAGTTTATAAATCGTAATATAAATATACTTGATATGGAAAAATAATTTTACTTACTATAAGTAATTCTAATACATTTCCTTCTATTATAAAGTAATATAATCTATTAAAACTAACAATGAAAATATTTTAAAGTTGTAATTAAAATTGTAATTAAATAAAATGAATTCTAACCTAAACTTCTTTTACTTAGTATTACACGCACTTAAAAGAATCCAATAAAACACCTACAGTAAAATAAAATTAATATGAAATGCCAGAAGATGTAAGCTCTTGAATGACCCATGTCCTTTGTACATACATGAGAAACAATATATTACTAGGTTTATATATAAAAAATAAAAGTTTACTAAATCAGTGAAATTAAGTAACTATTTTTGCCGTCATTGTCATAATTTTTACTTAAATATTTTTTTAAAAAATTGTAACCTAATATACATACTTATACTTGATGTAAAAATAATTCTACATACTATAAGGGATTCTAATACATTTAACTGTTCTTAAAAAATATAGTATATTAGAAATTAAAAATTAAAATATTTCAAATCGTAGTTAAATAAAACATATTCTAACCTAAACACTCCCAAAAATCTTTAAATAGAAAAATAGAAAAAATGCCGTAAGAATTTTTGCCGTTAACAATAATTTTTTTAAAAATCCAGACGAAATGCATTCAACGGATGTCAGATTTCATTGAAAAATACATCCCTCCCCACTACCAAAACGTAACTAATAACGGATACATCAAATTACAGACATAATGAACACTCAGACCCCCCTTGTCTAGTTGAAGTAGATTTATCTGTAACCTTGGAAACGTGAATTATGATTTTAGCTGTGTCTTTAAAACCCAGTAATTTAAAAAAGTTACTCCAAAATTCGCTTGAGGATGAAATAGAACTAATGTCTTTAATTTAATTACAAAATTAAATTCGTAGCTTTTAGCTTCCATTTTTGAAACATGGTTAGAACTGTGTAGCGAAAAAAAACATATTTTAAATAAATCAATTTATAATATATATATATATATATATATATATATATATATATATATATATGTGTGTGTGTGTGTGTGTGTCTGAAAAACAATGCCACTAGTGTCACAAACAATTTATTTCAATTCCAAACAACTTACTAGATGTTTCCCCTTCAAAGAAATCCTCCTCGAGTCTAATGCACTTTTCCTTGTTTTTTTCTTTGCTACGCTTCTATGCGCAACTGAAAGGATTCCTCTTAGATGCCCCTCAGCTTCGTTGTTACGGCCCTCTTGATGTCCACTAAACCTTCAGAAACAGTACCCCCTTGGGATTGGAGAAAAGAAAAAAATAACGCGGACCAGAATCAGTTGAATAGGGAGGGTTGTTCCAATCAAGCGATGTTCTTCTCCGGCAGGAAATGGCGGATAATCAAGGCATTGTGAGCAGGTGGATTGTTGTGGTGAAGAAACAACGATTTGTCCTGCCACGACTCTTGTCTCTTCTCGTGCACTGAGCGAAGCAAACACTAAGATTACTGTTATATACTCCCAAGATATCACGTTAGATAATAACACAATCCGCTAATCCCTCTTTCGCCAAGAGATAACACAGCACACCCAGTACCATTACTTTTGAGACAGACATCGTATGTATGTATGCGGGGATATATATATATATATATATATATATATATATATATATATATATATATATATATATATATATATATATATATATATATATATATATATATATATATATATATATATATATGAGAGAGATAGATAGATGGCATGACGTTTTCGTGGTATCGAAATGGTCCAGGTTCGATTCTCGGTAGTGCTGATGAGTTCCAGATAGGACGAAACGGCCGTTCAGTGCTTTCTGTATTCTGTTGAGGATTATTCTAGGTTCGACAAATTACTATATGATTAGCCTAAATCCCAAAAATAATCACTTCTTGTATATCCTTGCTAGACCCGGCTAGTGCTCTGTCATTGAGCGGCTCAGGGTCAAAAAGCAGTCGTGGCTCTTGGGACACTGTTCCGAGGCTATATATATATATATAACCACGCAACAGTGTCCCAATATATATATATATATATATATATATATATATATATATATATATATATATATATATATATAAGAATCTAATAGTTCAAAAGTAAAGAAGATAGAAAAATATTAATATTAAAAATAGATCATTCATAATATGATAAAGTCACTTAACTGTAAATAACAATTTTTAATGTCGTTTTCTCCGACTTTGAAGTTTCTTGGAATTTTCCATTTTTAAAGGGTCTGTTGTTTGAAAAAGGTTATTTCCCCAAAATTGAAAAGAAATATTTAAAAAAAAAAACTTATTCAAACAACCGACCCATTGAGGAATGGATAATTACAAGAAAATTTGAAGTTCTGGAAGCAGCATCAAAAACTGATATTTACAGTTCAATAACTTTATCCTAATATATATATATATATATATATATATATATATATATATATATATATATATATATATATATGGTGGGTGTGACAACGCAAAACTTAATTTAGTACAGACTGTTGCCCCTATTCCTTGTAAGTAGTATTCATTGTGGCTTCGTTGTATGCCAAAAGAAATAGACTATTTCGAAGTTGATAGTAAGAGTTAAGTGATCCAATAAGCCGGACCCAATCCCCCAAAATTTGAGGTCGCACCTTATAGATAGATATGAATACAGTTAGATAATGAGGTAGATAGATATGAACGAACAAATGTAGAAAAAAAGAAATGCATATAAAACGAAACACATTCTCTAAATGTATGTCTGCAATAATCTTTTCCCGGAAAAAAACGTTCGATTTTCTCATTAGCTAAAAATAATGCAATGCTAGCAAATCTCTTTTCAGAATAAAAGAAGAGAAGGAATTTGCTTTGAATCAAAATGTCTTCTTCATTCGTAGAACTCAATGAAAAACAGGTAGCTTCGGGATGGACATAAGCCCGAAGGAGAGAAAAATGAGAATGGGGAAAATAGAAAACGTTAAATTGCCACATCAACAAAATTATTTTCTTCTTCAATCCGTCTGCTTCTGTTGTCGATCCAAATGCCTTCTTGTTTTCCTCTTTGTCCCGGAAGTTCTTTTGTTTGTTTTGTTCAATATCTGTCTTACAGTCCACTCCTCTCTGGGACTTAACTCACTGATTTACTCTCTCATTCGCTTGTTTACTCACTCACTTACTCACTTACTTACTCACTCACACTATCACTCATTCACTATACCTCTCAAACTATTTCTAATATTTTATTTATTCTTCCTCTTTCGCCTGCTATCATTTATTACCATCGTTTTCTGTTTTATATCTTTCTTTCTCATTCCTTCCTTACTTCCGATTTTTTCTTTCTTTCTTTCTTTCTTTCTTTCTTTTTCTTTCTTTCTTTTTCTTTCTTTCTCATTCCTTCCTTACTTCCGATTTTTTCTTTCTTTCTTTCTTTCTTTTTCTTTCTTTCTTTTTCTTTCTTTCTCATTCCTTCCTTACTTCCGATTTTTTCTTTTTCTTTCTTTCTTTATCATGCCTTCCTTACTTCCGATTTTTTCTTTCTTTCTTTCTTTATCATGCCTTCCTTCCGATTTTTTCTTTCTTTCTATATTTTTCTTTCTATCTTTTTCTTTCTATCTTTTTCTTTCTTTCTTTTTCTTTCTTTCTCATTCCTTCCTTACTTCCGATTTTTTCTTTTTCTTTCTTTCTTTATCATGCCTTCCTTACTTCCGATTTTTTCTTTCTTTCTTTCTTTATCATGCCTTCCTTCCGATTTTTTCTTTCTTTCTATATTTTTCTTTCTATCTTTTTCTTTCTATCTTTTTCTTTCTTTCTTTTTCTTTCTTTCTCATTCCTTCCTTACTTCCGATTTTTTCTTTTTCTTTCTTTCTTTATCATGCCTTCCTTACTTCCGATTTTTTCTTTCTTTCTTTCTTTATCATGCCTTCCTTCCGATTTTTTCTTTCTTTCTATCTTTTTCTTTCTATCTTTTTCTTTCTTTCTTTTTCTTTCTTTCTCATTCCTTCCTTACTTCCGATTTTTTCTTTCTTTCTTTTTCTTTCTTTCTTTATCATTCCTTCCTTACTTCCGATTTTCTTTCTTTCTTCATTTATTTATTTATTTATTTTGCCTTCCTTACTTCCGATTTTCTTTCTCTTCATTTTTTCTTTCTCATTCCTTCCTTACTTCCGACTTTCTTTCTTTATTTATTTATTTATATTTCTTTCTTTTTCTTTCTTTCTTTTTTAGCATGCCTTCCTAATTCCAAGCGAAGCGTATTTTTTCATTCTTCTTTCTTTTTCGTTTGTTTTTTCTTTCTTTATCATGCCTTTCTTACTTCCAAGTTTCTTTCTTTCTTTCTTTTTCGTGTCTTCCTTACATCCAAACGAAGCCTTTTCAACCTTCCATTATTTCTTTCATTTTCTTTCCTTTTTTTCTTTCCTTCTTTATTTCTTTCGTTTAGTTTTTTCTTTTTCGTGCCTTCCTTACTTCCAAGCGAAATCTTTTTCTATCCATTCTTTCTTTCTTCCTTTCTTTCTATACTTAACACTCTTGTATCAATTTGTCTGTCCTTTCACACTCGTCATCCAGTCTTTCTCTCATTAACTACGGCAATTTTTACACCATTTACACATTTTCTACCCGCTCCATTTGATCATTCACCATTTCTTTCTTTCTTTCTCTCTCTCTCTCTCTCTCTCTCTCTCTCTCTCTCTGACAGACTCAGTCACTCACTCACAATTCACATACATCGAAGATTTTTTTTTCTTTATTCTCTTTGCTTTTACTTTTGTTTTTTATTTTATTTTTAGAATTTTCTTTTCTTTCCAAAACATAAGGTAAAAAACATTCGATGTTCCCAAACACGGGCCTATATATATATATATATATATATATATATATATATATATATATATATATATATATATGCCGCCAATGGGTTTTTTTGTACCTTAGAACAAGAAATCAAAAGGAAAAGAAACATAATTATTATCGCTTTGATATCTTGAAACCTTCTGTAAATTAGCAAAATACACACACGCAATTTCATGGTCGTAAACAAAAATGAAGAGGTGATTAGTTTCTCGTCTCGGATTCATTCACTTGAAGGACACACACACGCACAAACATTAAAACACAAACACATAGTTGTGTGTGTGTGTTTGCGTGTGTGTTGGTGTTTGTGTGCATTTGCGTTTCTGTGTGTTTGTGGTTGTATGTGCGTATTTGTATGTATGTGTTAATGTGTGTGTTCGTGTGTGTATGTGTGTGTGCGTGCGTCTTTGTGTGATTGTGTGTGTGTGCATATTTGTGCGTGCACATCTATGTGCATGTGTGAGTTCGGTCGTGTGTGTGTGTGTGTGTGTGTGTAGAAAAAATAATACGTGCATCAATATTACGACACAATACAAAAACCTTTCTTTTTTTTTCCCAACAGTTAATTGAATTGTCGATTCTTGCGTATAAATTCCAACGGCTTTATGTAGCGTGATGTGTTTCTCTGGATAAAAATGCGATGAAGCAAATGGTCAGCTTTTTGAGTCACTACTGTAATTGAAGTTTATTTAGTGTTATTTTTCTTTTTAATTATTTTTTTAATTATTATTTTTGCATGTGGATTGATTGAGTGTGGGTTGGAGGGCAAACAGGAGTTTCGTAGCTTGTTTTTTTATAGAAAATGTTTATTTCCTATTATGCCATAATAGACTATATATATATATACATATATATATATATATATATATATATATATATATATATATATATATATATATATGTGTGTGTGTGTGTATATATATATATATATATATATATATATATATATATTACTTCAAACGTTTAAGTATATGGTCCGTGTACTTTAAAGAGTATTTATTTCGTCAACTGGCCTGCTTACTCAAGGAAGCTTAACAAGAAAATGAGCCCACCGGCAGGATTTGTATAACTATTGTAATTGAAGTGTGTTACTTGTTAATATACATACATA
This sequence comes from Acanthosepion lycidas, assembly GCA_963932145.1. NCBI lineage: Eukaryota > Metazoa > Mollusca > Cephalopoda > Sepiida > Sepiidae > Acanthosepion > Acanthosepion lycidas. The sequence goes on from OZ010598.1 coordinate 22,732,637, forward strand.
TCTTGTTTGATATATATATATATATATATATATATATATATATATATATATATATATATATATATATATATATATATTCAAACGGACATTTGAAAAAAGACATTAACAATCAAAGATTATATTCTATTATGTTGACATAGAAGATTGCTATACGACTATAACGTTCGCGGAACAGCAGACGGCATGTCGTAAATTCATGATACGGTTCTATATAACCACTATGTAGATTACTCATGTGAGACGAAAGTTTAGATCAAGGAACAGAATAATAAAAAATATCCAAATATCTATTTTTGTCTTTATTTTCGCCCGAAATTAAACCAACTATACAAAGTTTAGAACGGCTGATGATCAAACATAATAGACATTCGTTGTCTGTTATATTTAACAATATATTTTTGAATAATGATCTGCTACACCAATACACTATATATATATATATATATATATATATAGATAGATAGATAGATAGATAGATAGATAGATAGATAGATAGAGGGCATGATCGTAAGAATAGTATTTATTCCTGTGTCTGTGTGTGTATATGTCGATAAATTTTCTATTCCCGATTTTGAGTGCTCTTCATCTATAAATACAGTAAATTTCTTATTTATACTGGTATATATATATATCTATATGCAACAGGAACTGTACACCTAGAATGTGATTCTTAATTTATAAAAGCTCTGCTCTTTTATATGGTTTTGAATATTTTTTTCTTTACGGTGGGCATTCACGGAAGACTCTTTAAAAAAGCTGCTTACTTTTATTAATATTGGAAAGCTCTTCCATGGGTGCCTTTGTGGCATTGGCACTTTTTTGTCGAATCGGCAAGATATTTCTGTTTTTTGTTGGGTGGGTGTATAATTGTTTGTTTGAGGCTTTATTTTTATTTTGGCCGGATGTGTGCTCCCTCCTACACACACACTTTTCTAGACTGGTTGGTCTATGCATGGTGTGAGTATACCGTTCATATTTTTTTAATCTTAAACTTGCATGAGGGAATAATGGTTCCCATTTTCACATTACAGTTGCCGACCGCCTGAGGATTGCGTAAAAGCATGAAACTCATAGTAGTGATCGGTCTCTGTACACCTGAAATGTTATTCTTAATCTTATATATATATATATATATATATATATATATATATATATATATATATATTGTGTGTGTGCGTGTGTATTTAGGCAGCATTTTATAATTAATGTATATTTTATTAAATAATATAGACAAGACAGACCAACATAGTTTACAAATAACAGTGCCCTTTGGGAGATTGTATCTCCAACGAATTAAATAATATATTGGTCACACCACAAACTCGCTTTCACGACGCTTGACACCACATTTGAATGATAACTCTAACATTTTTAGGCATTTAAAATAACATGCCTGGTCGCATACACAATTCCGGAAAATCCTGATTGAAAACACAACTATACTTAAACATGAAAACAATAAACAAAAGTTAAAATTCTTGAATGCTATATACATAAAACAGTTGAAACCTAACCTAAACAAAATAAACTATGAAATCTCCACAAATATTCTTAAATGCGTATAATTGATAACAGAAGCCATTGGTTTATACCAACGGCTTCCCATACTTAATACTTCTCGCTTTCACTCTCGCGTGGTCATGTGCGGTGCGATTTTCGATTTTCGCTTCCAGCATCTTGTATGCACGAGTTTGTCGTTACTTGGAAATCTGCCATGTAAACAGTAACAGACTATCATTATTGTTTTGTCCGTGTATTGTTTAATATATTGTAATGTAATTGTCATCTTTGATAATGGCTTATGTAAGCCGAAAGCTTAGATAGGATTAAAAAAAATATGTATCAATATTGTGATTTTCTTTCTTCGTTTAATGATAATGTTATTAAACTTATCAGACGTTATGAAAAGAATTTAAATAAAATAAATAGACAACATTTGTCTATATTATTTAATGAAACATGCATCATATATATATATATATATATATATATGAAAAATCAACCAACCAGCACTCAACAAAATTTATTTCGAATATAACAACAACATATTAAGTTCCATATAACATTTAATGTCATTTTAAATTTCTACCAATTTCCGGTCAGCTCTTTTATATTAAAATGCTTGTTTCGCAAAAAAAATCCATGACGACACACACACATATATATATATATATATATATATATATATATATATATATATAAAAGAATGAAGAGTAAGATTTCAGCGATCAAGACATTAATTTAAAACAGGGCTCAATACAAAAGTAGAGCAATAAATATTTATTTATTATGCACTGTTACATTAGGACATGTACATAAGCACTATAAAATTGTACGTCTTGTTTCAACGTTAAAATTTTTTAACGTTTTATCAGGTGTGAAATTACGATGCTACTAAACCTGGTAGCATCGTGATTTCACACCTGATAAAACGTTAAAAAATCTTACCGTTGAAAAAAGACTTACAGTTTTGTAGTGTGTATGTATATGTTCTAATGTAACAGTGCATAATATACATATATATATATATATATATATATATATATATATATATATATATATATATATATATATATATATATGTATGTATGTATGTATGTCTGATTGAATTAATTACAAACATGTCTGCTTTTATCAAATTCACGAATATTTTTCAATATGAAAGGCTTATGATTTTTTAATATGAAAAGTTCATGATCAAAATAAACACGGATGTTAACTAGCATGCAAAAAAATCGATAGCTGCATTTGTCACAAGTGGGAAAAATTTTAATCTGCATGGCACTTTACTCCAATTGGCTCATTCCCTTGCTTAAACTCAACGTTGATTCTGATTCCGCGGAACTGGGTTGGGTGTGAAAAAGTATTTGTTGTTAAGATTCTTTTTTCATTCGGTTTTTCCAGTTACGAGTCCTTTTTTTAAAGCTGATCGTTTTGTGTTCATTTTGTTTAGTTCGTTTTTCGTAACAGATTTAATGTTTAGTATAGAGCTTAGAAAAAATTCGCAGTGTGAGATAGGCAAGAAGTAAGGCATGTAGCAACATCAGCAAGGCAAAGGGCACTCTTTTAAAGGCAAGGAAGGGCAAAAATATTTTAAGTCAAGTGATAGCGATTGCTGTATGAGTCGTATGATTTTTGAATCAAGCACGGGCAACGCCGGGCCATCCTGCTAGTGTATAATATTATCCATAACTACATCTACAAGAAAGTCGTTTTTTGATAAAAGTTAAAGTAAATAAACATAAACACATAAAAAATGCGTATATTATAAAAAATTTCTTTTTCCACAATATAACTATTTATGCTATGATATAATGCTTATTACCTAAATAATAATAATTTTTTAAACATTAAAATATATTTAATCACATCTCCTGTCACGATCTGTTAATAAAGATTAGTTGATTTTCAAGTAGAAATTTAATATAACTTTCATGTTTATAGAAGCTCTTAATTATATAAGAAATTTAAAAAAATTAATTGATAATCATTGTATGTTATCAGAACAATAGCCTGAAGTAACCGTTACTCAGGGTAAGTGTCTAATTATAATTTTTATGTCAGTTTGTTTGCAAAATATATTTGTGTAAACATCTGATACAATAACATATATTAACAGATCACTACATCTATCAGAAAGATAAAATTTAAATTTTTATTATTACATTATTCCAAAATTTTAACTCATCAGCGAATAGCTATTAATATCAACAACTGAGCACAAATAGTTATTAATTAAGAAAATTAGTAATTAATGTAAAATATTATCCATAACTACATATACAAGAATGTCGTTTTTGATATAAGTTTAAAAAATAACTATAAATACATAAAAAATGCGTATATTGTAGAAAAAAATTTCTACACAATATAGCTATTTGTACTATGTTATAATGCTTATTACCTAAATAATATATATATATATATATATATATATATATATATATATATATATATATATATATATATATATATATAGTAAAAAGGCTTAAACAGTTTTGTAGGTATGATGAATTGGATCGTATTTACGATTCCAATGGAATAAATTATGACCATGGAATATTAGTGTTTAAGCCTTTTTATTATATCCTTACTCTGTCCTGGACATTGAGTTCTACCTGGATTCTATCCTCTCGGAATTATTTTTTATACAAATATATATATATGTATGTGTATGTATATATGTATATATATATTTATATATTTTAGATATATGATTGCATATGTATGTGTATATTTACCACTAATATTATCTATCTATCTATCTATATATATATATATATATATATATATATATATATATATATATATATATATATATATATCATAGGAAATGGATTAAATCCGACAAATATTTAATATATTTTCTGTTTATAAGCTTTTTGTATGGATGCACTTACTTAAGTAAATGCTCTATTCTTTAATTAAGCAATATTAATTACATTTACCGGCCTGAATGTTCGAGAAATTTCTTAGAAACAATCACCAAATTGTATTATTATATTCTTACCAATCACAAAATTGTCTACAAAGTACCGAAATGGAACAATTTTGAAATCAAGCTCTCACTTTTCAAATCAGTCTGAGAGTAAAGTAGAATATTCCATCCTCTTGGTTTTCTGTCTTCTCTAACTGGACCATAAAAGACTTATATTCATTGGTTATAAAAGCTGACGTCCGTCGGCTACAGCAGAATCATAGTCATTGGATATAAAACTAAAATATTTATTCGCTATCAAAGAATCATATTCATTAGCTACAAAACAATCATCATTTTCAATAAAAACTCATATTCATTTTCTATAAAAAAAAATTAAAAAATTCATATTCATTGACTCATAGTTCACACGCGTTGGCTACAAAACAATCCTAATCATTTCCGATAAAAAACCGCATTCATTGTCTACAAAGCAATCATTTAATATAAAAGACGCATGGCCATTGGCTATAAAAGTTTCACACTCATTGGTTACAAAAGAATCATTTGCTATAAAAGACTCATATTCGTTAGCCATTAAAAAACTCATATTCATTGGCTAATACTCTTGAACGTTACCAAAAATCTTCATGGCGATTTTCTAAGCGTATCTTAGATGTGGCACAAGGCCGAAAGTATGGCCAGTGAGGAGTGAACTCACTATTTAGTCATAACTTATCTAGCGAGACAAGCTTGCCAACCATTACGTGACATCGTAGTGCCTCGAAGAATCTATAATGACTGCTTTCACATAATCTCGACATTTCACGAACGAAAGTGGTATCTTTTTGAAAGCTCACTCTTTAGTGACAAAAAAGTATTTTAGAGTTATGCGTTTATCGCGTAATTTTCCAGCTTCTCGATATTTTTAAAGATTATGTTATTCTTTTCAGTGACTTTAATACTTCTGAATGTTTTCAGACGCTGGACGTCATGTTTTGCTCTACTTTTTTTTCTTTTTTTTTTTTTTTGAAGCGTTATAATCGACAGCTGATCGGCGTCCACTTCTAAGGCTTTAAGAGACAAGCCAATACTCTTACGCCGCTTAAACGGTAATATATGTAATAACGTCATTTATGTGTAAAGTAGAGACAGAGATAATGTTTAGACGTGTACACCAAATAAGCTCCGGAGTAAAGTCCTGTAAAAAAGTGAAAATACTTTTGAGACACGTAAATATATACCATATATACTCGCGTATCATACAACTTTTGAAGACCTGAACAATTTTAACCCTTCTTCCTGAACTCCTGAGTCAAAATTCGCAAATAATTGGTATGTAAAGTTTCACGGTAGATATAAAAAGAGTTACAAGTGTTTTTATTTATCACTGTTTAACCGGTCACTGGGTATTACGTCATTTTTCTCTTCCACTGGTAAAGCGGTGGTCAGAGCTCAAAGTGTTAAGGGGGTCGCATCATACATGAGATAATAAAATTAGCGTACGTACTGCTGGCCTTGGCTACGCCGTTGACCAAACTATATATCAATTTACTGTAGTCGAAAAGTACAGATGTATTTATAATAAACATGATTTTGATGTTTTACTTAACTGTATCCAATAATAATGCATGCAATATTGACACATATAAGTATCGTATTATAAAATACAAACATAGCGAATATGCATCTTTTCCAATGTTTATGTTTATAGATGTTTAACTGTTTCTCGCTCGGTTGTTGATGGTTGTACGCGTTTACGCAACGAGTATAGCGTTACTAACGATACTTTTATCATTCTCGTTTACCTTATTGTTGTGGAGTGATTTCGCAGTGGAGGCTTGTATTGGTACTAAGTCGGTCCTAAAATAGGTTCGACGTACAAAACGTTAGGAACTTGATATAATAGATATTACGCAGATTAATCTAGTTGTGGTCGCTGATACTTTAGTATTCGACTGTCGTCCGACATCGACTGACTGACCGACGATATTCAGTCACACCCGCACGAGGGTGTCATGTGGCACAAGGCCTTTTTAACGTTGGATCTCCGAGCCCGTGGGCTCGGCCAAAAATATGCCCATTGAACCCGTATAAACGGGTTCAGGGTCGGTTTACCTCCCCAAAAGAGAATCCGCCCTTCGGCGTAGCCTCCTTTGGGTTCCTCCCCGCCCGAAGACAGAGAGTTCAACCGATCAGCCAGTCGACTGACTGACCGACGATATTCAGTCACCCCCACCCCACGAGGGCGTCATATGGCACCAGGCCTTCTTAACGTGGGATCACCGAGCCCGTGGGATCTCCGAGCCCGTGGGATCTCCGAGCCCGTGGGATCTCCGAGCCCGTGTGCTCGGCCAAAAATATGCCCATTGAAGCCGTATAAAGTCGGTTTACCTCCCCGAAAGAGAATCCGCCCTTCGGCGTAGCCTCCTTCGGGTTCAAGCGATCAGACAGTCGACTGACTGACCAACTGACTCGTTACTCTTACTACTCCTACTTATTATAGGTGGGAGAGTCTATTAACTATAGAATGGGTGTGTTCCACTATAACAGTTTTTAAGTTATTTTAGAAGATGGGATAAATAAAAAGAGGAAAAAAGCTTAGTCTGTTGTAATTTGGTCTCTCAAAAAATGAACTCGTATGATACACGAGATACATAACATAATCGTTTCTTATAAGTGAAAATTTGGGGGCTGTACGATACGCGAGATCGCCCGTTAGCAGTACATTAAAATATCACGGTCTTCCTATTTGGATTTTCTGGTGTGTCATTGAGCCGAAGTGGGCGCTGGTTGGAGTAAAGAAAGGAATTAGTCACGGGTTTGGGGAAATGACCAAACGTTTATTTTTATTTACAAGATATGAAAATGTTTCTGGTAAGCTGTATAATGTAGCGTTCGAATGTACGGTGTATGGAGTGTAAAATGAGAACATGGAAAAAGTGTATGCTTAATCGGCTGACTGCTTTTTGGCTATCGGTTTGGGTTTGTCGCGTCGATAGTAGTCAGTTCTTTTTCTGTGTTTCCAGGAGGCCGTTTTCTCGGCTCAGTGGTGGGACAAGCAATCAGCCGTGCTCCGGGTAGCCACTATGGTTAGCGTGGGTGGGTGAAATATATATATATATATATATATATATATATATATATATATATATATATATATATATATGTATGTATATATTCATACATGTTTCATTAAATATTATACAGACAAGTGTTGTCTATTTATTTGATGTAAATTCTTTTCATAACGTCTGATAAGCTTAATAACATTATTATTATACGAAGAAAGAAAATCACAATATTGATACATATTTTTTAATCCAATCTAAGCTTTCGGCTTACATAAGTCATTATCAAAGATGACAATTACAGCACAATATATTAAGCAATACACGGACAAGAAAGTGATGATAGTCTGTTTCTGTTTACATGGATGATTTCCAAGCAACGATAAACATGTGCATATAAGACGCTGGAAGCAAAAATCGCACCGCAGCTCATGACGTCACACATGACCACGCGAGAGTGAATTCGAGAAGTATTAAGTATGGGAAGCCATTGGTATAAACCAATGGCTTCTGTTACCAGTTATAGACATTTAAAAATATTTGTGGAGATTTCATAGTTTATTTTGTTCAGGTTTCAACTGTTTTATGCATATAGCTTTAAGAAATTTTAGTTTTTGTTTATTTTTTCATGTTTAAGTATAATTGTATATATATATATATATATATATATATATATATATATAATCTGGCTTCTCTTATATCCTATATAAGGAAAACGCACGGACATAGTTGTAGAATTTCTGTGGCAAACGAGAGTCGTCTCGATAATAGCCAGCACTTTTATATTTTTGTGTTTGTTTTAAAATTTGTTTTGAGTAGAGTGCGGCGTGTATGTGAATTCGCTAGACGAAGATCGGTGTGAAGTTAGATATATATTTTCTAATAATTGTATAAATTTGGTTTTAATCTGTTATCTCTTTGTGCAAAGTGTGTGTTTCTGCTACAGATGTTTAGCTGTTTATCGATCGGTTTTTTTATGGTCGTACGCGTTTACACGACGAGTATAGCCTTACTAACGAGACTTTTATCATTTTCTTTTACTTTTTTAACTTATTTAACTAGGAGATGGGATAAAGATATAGAGGAAGAGAAGGTAGTCTATTGTATTTTGATCTCTTAAAGAAGGAAAATGATACGCGATATAAATGATTAAATCATTTCTTATAAGTGAAAATTTCGGGGTCGTACGATACGTAAGTTCGCGCGTTAGACGAGTATATACGGCAATAATAATATTAACGAGCAGTATATTAAAATATCACGGTTTTCTTATTTGAAATTTCTGGTGTGTCGTAATTCTTAATTTAATGACTGAATTGAGTGCATGTCATGCGGATTGAACGACCATAAAATACTCGTGGGAATATCCCCTTGTTTCACCGTTAAATATACGTGTTTACCAACCATAACTAAATATCGCAATAACAATCGTAATAAGTATTAATGCGAGCCATTCTAATGGCTGGCCGATCTTGTCTGAGGATGCCTGTCTACTAGGGCGGCTAACCAATCCCTGTTACAGACGCATGCTCAGGGACATTTGTTTTTGTTAAACATCCACAGAGCCCACCTGTGCTTTATCCTGCAACTATGCTATTTCTGTAACTAAGATCTGTTCAGATCTGGCGTGATTAACTGCCTGAACAAAACCAGCACCCTGAAACCCTCGGTCACGATGACTTGTGACTTCGTGCTAGCACAACCTATAGATGGCTCTCAAATAGTTACATCTACCCAATTTCTCCCACAATGATTGGGTCTTGTCTTTCAAACCGATGACATCAAGAAGTCACCTGTCTGACAAATCGACCATGATGAGATTCGAACCCGGGTTGCAAGGTCGGAAAGCGAACGTTCTAACCAATCAAGCATGTCATTAGGGTACGATGTAAAGGATTCAAAATTGACAACGTTTTCCATGTTACTGAAGCAGAAGTTAAACGCATAAGAGCATTATCCCCTTCTCTGGCTTTGTTTTCTTTCTTTGTTAATATTTAACAGCTCTCCCACGAGGCCGGTTTATTGTGCGTAGTCCGAGCCCGTACGCTCAGCCAAAAATATTCCCTTTGAACCCGCCTAAACGGGTTCAGGGACTGTCTACCTCCCCGGACGAAACTTTGCCCTTAGGCAAAGCTTCGTCCGAGTTCCTCTCTGCCAAGGTAGAGAGTTCGACATTTGAACAATCTGTGCGACTGTTTCGTTTTCTTTCTTTGTTATCAGTGAAACCAAGCGCCGCCCCTTAAATACTTTCTCCGTCTTTCCTCGTGATCTAAACGGGATATTCCATTATCTATGAGATATGGACAAAAAGTAACATACGCCCTAATTAATTAACTAAGGGACAAACAAAAATTCATAATTACGATATATTTCCCTCATGATTAATCTTTAAACATGTACAGAAAATTGTTTTGAGCATCAATGTTAGTAACAAACTGAAAATTCTGTTATTCCACCCCTCATATGACGGATACAATCACTAATAGCAAAGGTGGATTCGTCCAGTTTTAAATTAAGTTCGCTTTTTATTCTTTTATTACAATTAATTATTTTGCTTTTAAGGTCAATAAAAATGTGAGAGAATGACCAAAAGTAATCTATACTTCATTAAAAAAAAGATTCAAATGGTTAAATATTCTGCACAAATACTACGGAAATGCGTTATAAATGATTTTATATCAGTAATATTTTAATATAAGAATAATTTTATTTTGCAAATGACTTTACTATGGAAATGCATTTTAAATGATTTTACTATGGAAATTACTTGCAAATGGTTTTTATATTGTATTTAAAGGATTTTACTAGAGAGAATGCATTTTAAATGATTTTACTATAAGAATGCATTGCTAATGTTTTTACTACAGAAATGCATAGCAAATGTTTTTGCTACAGAAATGCATAGCAAATGTTTTTGCTACAGAAATGCATAGCAAATGTTTTTACTATAAGAATGCATTGTAAATAATTTTACTATAGAAATGCATTGTAAATGATTTTACTATAGGAATGCATTGTAAATGTTTTACTATAAGATTTCATTGTAAATGATTTTACCATAGGAATGCATTGTAAATGATTTTACTATAGTAATTCATTCTAAATATTCTTACTATTGGAATTCATTGTAAATGTTTTTACTATAAGAATGCATTGTAAATTATTTTACTCTAGGAATATATAGTAAATGATTTTATTATAGGAATGCGTTTTAAATGTTTTTACCATAGGAATGCATTGTAAATTATTTTACTATAAGAATGAATTGTAAATGATATTACTATCGGAATTCATTGCAAATGATTTACTAGAGGAATTCATTGCAAATGATTTACTAGAGGAATTCATTGCAAATGATTTACTAGAGGAATTCATTGCAAATGATTTACTAGAGGAATTCATGGCAAATGATTTACTAGAGGAATTCATGGCAAATGATTTACTAGAGGAATTCATTGCAAATGATTTACTAGAGGAATTCATTGCAAATGATTTACTAGAGGAATTCATGGCAAATGATTTTACTATTGGATTGTATTTCAACTGATTTTACTATAGGAAAGCATTACAAATGTTTTTACTAAAGCGTTCATTCTTTGAGTCCTGTGCCAGAATTCTTCTCGTCCTCAATCGAATTTTTTCTCAATTTTGAATTGCCATTAACACAACTTTTTTCACCCTTATACTTACAATCTATACATAGATTTGTAGCTTTACAATTCCATGCCCCCCCCCCAACATTGTTAAAATTGCTAGACTGGCTTTAGCAAAGAAGTGTTGCTATTTATAAAATAATAAGTAGACGACCGCCTAGAGTGCCAAAATAGCCTATGGCGCTAATGTCCCTATAAAAAGAGCGTTTTAGTTTGTGTCGATTGGGCTACAGAAGTCATCCGAATAATGAAAGCTAATATTGTGTAATTACATTATCAATTCCTATTAGACAAGGAGAAGTATGTCAGTGGTTGTTCTGCTTTAAGCGGTTGAAATACTTTGGCACCAGAACTGACAGGTTTTAGGGTCAGAAGGTTGATCCTCACTGTGGGTTCTTTGGTTTTTAAGCTTGTGAAGTTTGTCTTAATGGAAACAGGTTATTCGGCACAATCGAAAAGCACTTTCAAATTCAATCGGGGGCGATTAATCAAATATATTGTGCTGACTTTTCTAAAACTTGCCACATGGTGAGAGACATTTTTGCTTTGGTCAGTTCTTCGATTGTAGAGTAAATAGGACGACAAGATTCTGCAGACAAACTCCGGTGATGACATGTCAGGGCAGGCACTTTTCAAAGAGATGCTATTTCAATAAGCAATGCCAAAACCGTCTTTTCGCCACAAATAGACATATGTCGTGCAAAGACAAAGGTTAACAGATTGAGGAAGAAAATTTAAAACAATCTATCCATCGATCTATCTATCCAGCTATACCCTTTCTTATCTATCTATCTATCTATCTATCTATCTATCTATTCCTCTCTCTCTCTTTCTCTCTCTATCTATCTATTTCTCTCTCTCTCTTTCTCTCTATCTACCTATCTATCTATCTATCTATCTATTTCTCTCTCTCTCTCTTTCTCTCTATCTACCTATCTATCTATCTATCTATTTCTCTCTCTCTCTTTCTCTCTCTCTCTTTCTCTCTATCTACCTATCTATCTATCTATCTATTTCTCTCTCTCTTTCTCTCTATCTACCTATCTATCTATCTATCTATCTATTTCTCTCTCTCTCTTTCTCTCTATCTACCTATCTATCTATCTATCTATCTATCTATCTATCTATCTATCTATATATATATATATATATATATATATATATATATATGTCTGTTCTTTTCTACCTCAGTTTGTATCTATCTATCTCAAACTGTTATCTTTTTTCTTTATGTTTCTTTTCGCCATATGCCTATTTCTTTCTCTTTTTCCCATATAATATATATATATATATATATGTGTGTGTGTGTGTGTGTGTGTGTGTGTGTGTGTGTGTTCAACTATCTCAGACCGTCTAACCATAGAGGAAAAACAAATTATGAAAAATTTGATACTCCAGGCTTCTCGAAGTGTCAGAAAACTACAGCAGGTAGTGACCTCCCCTGCTATTAAATTTCACCAAATTTAGCTTCTTTTGTATGTAATCCTGGTCTGTTTTCATAGTCTGGGTGCCAGCCAGACTTATCGCTGCTCTGCAATCACAAAATGTTCCTTATTGTGTCCCGCCTTCAAATTCGGAGTTCGGGGGTGTGGTTGGGATCGAAGAGAGGAAGGAAGGGTTCCTGCCAATATTATGATGCCTACTTAAATATGCAAATATAAAACAGAGACGTTTAGAGGATCAATAACCCCGACCCTGGTATGGAATAACAAAAGTTAACAACATGACTCATAATCTGGTCACCCACCATTCCCATATCTAACAAGATGGATGATAAATGAGACCCACGCCGTCTGCCCGTCTTTCCTTTGCTCTATCAATTTGACAAGACTTTCAAGATCTATTGCACTGTCTCTCTCTCTCTCTCTCTCTCTCTCTCTCTCTCTCTCTCTCTCTCTCTTACACATACAAACACATTATTTTCCTTTTTTACAATGTTTTTCTCTCACTTTTCAAGTTCTTTTCTTTCTCTTTTCCACGCTTTTCTCCTCATTATCTCAGCATCTTCCTTTCTCTCTCTCTCTCTCTCTCTCTCTCTCTCTCTTTCTCTCTCTTTCTCTCCTATTTCTATCTTTTTCTCTTCGTTTTCTCAGCCTTTCTTTTTTCTCTCTTCTCTCTCTTCATCTTCAGTTTTCTCAATCTTTCTTCGACGAACTTTATTATCCTAATAAAACGTTAATTAAATGTAACAGATGATGAAAAGTGGGTTGCATACGACAATGTTCAATGCAAAAAGGGATCAAGGGTCAACTTATACAATCCGCACGAAAACCGACTTCCGTATACAAACGCAATGTTTTGCATATGATGCGATCGTTGAGGTATAATTCATTAAGAGGTTTTAAAACGCAATTAAATACTACATGCACAAATATAAATCTAGCAGCTGCAACAGAAGATTAATCGCCCTAGAACAAATATTCTTCGCTTCCATAAGAGCACAAGGTCGCATACTGCAAAAATAACCGAGGAAAAATGTTAAATTCCGCTTGGTTTGTTCTGCCCAACCCGCAAAATATTCATCTGCCCTTGCAACTAACCAATTATTGCCTTGAATCAACCGATTATTGCCTTGTGCCGACCGATTTTTGCCTTGAATCCCGCCCTGTTGGCGGGGCTTCAGAATACGTCAACTGCACCTCTGCAGAGAGTAAAAGTCCCTCAATGGGGCCACCTGTTGGCCGTGGGTGGCGACCCGTGTCGTCTGGGGACGGGATCCTGGTGATTGAGCAAGCCATGGCCCAGGTGCAAAAAGGACATGGTAATGCAACACATCACTTTGGCCCTTACCTGGGCTAGACGGGTGGTCGGAGAGGCCCGATCCGATCAATCGGCTAGTCACGTCAAGCACTAATACTTACTCGCATTAAAACCCATCTATCTAAAACACTTATGTTATACAAAACCGGTCTATTCTTTTACCACAAACAAGAGATAGGTTATAAGTAAGTATTAGAAGGCGGTGGCAAGGGTCAATCTACTAGTAATGAAAAGCTGTTACAGATAGGGTTTTTAACAGACATTTTCATAAAAAACGGGTCGTGAAAACAAAGTTAAACCGAAATGCTAACAGCCAACTTATTAGTGTGAGTATACCTTTCCTTGTATCCCTGGGATAATAGGGCGAATGGGTTTCCCCCCTAACATCTCCCACTGATGGGCTCCAAGGAGGGTGGGGAGCAAGGAAGGTGAAATTAAAAAAAAAAATCCAATGGTTATAAATAAAAATAAAAGGCCCCACATAGAAGACAGTTCAGAGAGCCTATACTCTGAAACTGAGTCTGACGATGATCTTGACCAAAATCAATTTCCTAGATTTATTGTCTTGGAATCAGTAGAGGATATACCTATCACCAAACTGTCTCCATTCATTGTGGAAAAAACAATGAAATCCCTAACAAAAACGTCTTCAATAAAAAAACTAAGGAACAAAACCATTTTGGTAGAAGTTTCAAATAAAACTTCTGCAAATACGTTACTGAATCAAAACAATTTTGCCAAGCTTAAAATAAAGGCCTACCCCCACACTTCCTTGAACTCCTCAAAGGGTGTGGTAAGAAGCCCAGACCTCTCACTCTGTACTCTGGACGAAATAAAAAATAATTTAAAAAAACAAGGAGTCATAGATGCTCAAAGAATATCAATTAAAAAAAACAACCAAATAATTCCTACAAACACATATATCCTAATTTTTAATACTTCAAAACCTCCAGAAGAAATAAAAATTGGATATATAAGAGAAAAAGTGGAAATATATATACCAAATCCTCTGAGATGCCACAACTGCCAAAAGTTCGGGCACCATAAGGATAGATGCACCAGACCATCAATATGTAAAGTTTGTGGAGAAATCGGGGATCACATTGACTGTAAACTCCCAGTTAAATGTGCCAACTGCAAACAAAATCATGCAGCAGACTCGAAAGAATGTGAAGTCTGGAATAAAGAAAAAAAATATCCTCGATTAAACATACAAAAAATATATCATACCCGGAGGCAAGAAGAATAGTCGAGAGTTCTCTGAACGTATCAACATATGCAAATATAGTCAGAAGAACAGACAATTCGATTAAAAAACAAGAAACATCACAAAATAATCTGTCCGATCTGGTAGAAGAATTAAGATCACTTCTAGAGATATTAAAGAAAAATTTAAACTGTTTTCCAACTAGAACTGATACCAAGTCAGATCTAAAGGAAAATCCTCAATACCAGATCGTCGAAACCAAAGAGGTTACAAAAAAATTACAATACAAGCAACAGCAAATGCCAAATCTCCCAAACACCTCAAACGAATTCAATAACTCCTCACATCCAAAAAGGAAATCTCCATTAAAAAATCAACACAGCAAAAAGAAAACAGAAATTGTTTTAATTGAAAATGAAAATAATTTTGAACTGATGGAAACTGATAGTCAAGAAAGACATTCAAGACAGAGAAGCTTAAAAAGTCCCGACAAAAACAATCAAAAAACAATCAGCCCATCTCATACAAGGGAACGGTCTACATCTTAACAAAGAGCAAATGAATCAAAGGGAAAAACAAAAGCAACATCTCTAACTAAACAAACAGAACCAAAAGAAAGCCAAGGGTTAAAAACACAACAAAAAACAAAATACAAATAAGACAGAATGACTCAAAAAATTATACAATGGAACTGTCGTGGCTTAAAGCCAAATATAAATGAGTTACTTCTGCTTATAACGAATCATCTCCCCACCATCATTTGCTTACAGGAAACCTTCCTAAAAACTGATGATAAAATTAAAATAAAAAACTATACACAATATAATTACATTCATAACCCCAATCAAAGGGCATCAGGGGGCGTATCGATACTAATTAGAAATGATATCCCTCAAAGTAAAATACAATTGAAGACCCATATCCAAGCTGTTGCTACAAAGGCCACTCTACACAGAACCATCAACATCTGTTCCATTTATATCCCACCACACAATCCCATAAGCGAAACTGATTTAAACAACCTAATAGATCAACTACCAAGACCATATTTATTACTAGGTGACTTTAATAGTCATAACGTTATATGGGGATCTAAATACTCTGATAAAAAAGGCAAAAATCTTGAAAACATCATTAACAACAATGACTTATGCCTACTAAATAAAAAATTTAACACATATCTACACCCTGCATCAGGCACTTATTCAGTGCTTGACCTATCACTTTGTGACTCGTCTACACTTATGGATTTCGATTGGAATGTTCTAGATGATTCATGGGGTAGTGACCATTTTCCAATTATTTTGACATATTCAAAAGAAATTGAAAACCATCTTCATCGATGGAAGCTAAATAAAGCAGATTGGAGAGAATATAAAAAAAAATGCCAACAAAAAGAAGTCTCCAGCAAATCCATCGAATACTTCACAGAAACTTTAATAGACATTGCAAGAGCATGCATACCAAAAAGCAATGGATCTAACAAACAACAAAGACCATGGTTCAATGATGAATGTAAAAAGGCAATAAGACTACGAAAAGCAGCACTACGGAAATTTAACTCTCAACCTACATCTCATAATTTAAATCTTTTCAAACAAAAAAGAGCAGTAGCACGTAGAGTTATCAAGGAAGCCAAAAGGAAATCCTGGAAAGATTATGTAAACAAAATAAACTATAATACAAAACCAAAAAAAGTTTGGAACATGCTAAGGAAAATCTCTGGAAAGAATTTATCTTCTTCTCTTAACCATCTCACATTAAATAACAAAAAATAACAGAAACAAAAGATATAACAAACATACTTGCGGAAACTTTCGAAAATAATTCCTCTAACAAAAACTACAGACAACTCTTCCAAAAAATTAAGCAGGATACAGAAAAAAAGAATAATAAACTAAATTTTAATTCAAATAACAAAGAAGAATACAATCTTTCTTTTACGAAGGACGAACTTATAAATGCTATAAGTGAATCACATAATACAGCTACTGGTCCTGATGAAATTCATTACGAATTTTTAAAACAACTTCCCCCCAAATCCATTAAATTTTTGTTAAACATCTTTAATGAAAGATGGTTCAAGGGAAAACTACCTAATAGCTGGAAACAGGCTATTGTGATTCCCATACCAAAACCAGAAAAAGACAAATCAGATCCCAAAAACTTTAGACCCATAACATTAACAAGCTGCTTATGCAAAACATTTGAAAGAATAATAAATAGAAGACTAAATTGGTATCTGGAAATCAATAATTTAATTACCAACTTACAGAGTGGCTTTCGAAATAAAAGAGGAACAATAGATAACATAGTTCCCTTAGAAACCTTTATCAGAGAGGCTTTCATCAATAAAAAACATGTAATAGCCATTTTCTTTGACTTAGAAAAGGCCTACGAAACTACATGGAGACAGGGAATAATGAAAGACTTATACAATCTTGGCCTAAAAGGCAGATTACCCTTGTTGATAAAAGACTTTTTATCTGACAGAAGCTTCAAAGTAAGAATAGGATCGACTCTCTCAGACTCAAAAGTTCAAGAAGAAGGAGTCCCACAAGGATGCATCTTGTCCGTCACTCTATTTAACATAAAAATTAACAACATTGTAACCTGTTTGAACAATGAAGTTGACAGTTCCTTATATGTAGATGATCTTTTAATTTGCCATAGATCAAAAAATATGCATACCTCAGAACGTCAACTGCAGATATGCATAAATAAAATAAATCGATGGACCATTGAAAATGGTTTCAAACTCTCACAAACCAAAACAAAGTGTATGCATGTTTGTAATCAAAGAAAAATGCACAACGACCCAACACTTAAATTAGAAGAAACTGAAATAGAAATGACTGAACAACACAAATTTCTGGGAATAATATTTGATAAAAAACTCACATTCATTCCCCATCTGAAATACTTAAAACAAAAATGTTTCAAAACACTACAACTTTTGCGGGTTATAGCTAACACAGAATGGGGAGCAGATCGCATATCACTCCTAAAAATATACAGAACACTAATAAGATCCAAATTGGATTATGGAAGTTTCATATATGGTATGGCTAGGAAATCCTACCTAAAAATTCTTGACCCCATCCACCACACAGGTCTAAGACTTGCTCTTGGTGCCTTTAAAACATCTCCCAGAGAAAGCCTATATGTTGAAGCTCATGAGGCTCCTCTAAAACTGAGACGTGAGAAATTAGCTATACAATATTACTTAAAACTCAAATCCAATCCATCAAATTCGGCCTATCAATGCACATTCAACCCAAGCTATAAACATCTGTTTGACAAAAAAGAAAATGTTATCAAACCTTTTGGTCTTTACATGGAAAAAATGATAAAACCACTTACAGACAGTTTGATAGACAAAAATAGTATACATGAATTCAAGCTACCCAAACATCCACCTTGGCTAATGGAACGACCAAAAGTCATTTTAAGACTGGCTGCCCACACTAAATCTGACACACACCCCTTATACTATGTAGAAAAACTGAATGATATTCTGGAACAATACCCAGATTGGGCCCACATATATACCGATGGCTCCAAAGTCAAAAACAAAGTAGGATGTGCGGCTATCTTTAAAAGTACTGTTCTACAGAAAAGATTACCTAACAACTCCTCAATTTTTAGTGCTGAAATTACAGCCATTGATTTAGCTCTAGACCTCATCACTAAGCATAACTCAAATAAATTCATTATTTTTGAAGACTCATTATCAGTACTCGAATCAATAAAAAACCAAAAATTAGACAATCCTTTGCTTATCAAACTCCTACATAGAATACATGCAATCTTACAAAATAAAACTATCATTTTCTGTTGGATTCCCAGCCACTCTGGTTTTCATGGAAATGAAAAAGCTGATGTGGCTGCAAAAAACTCTCTGAAACGTAACATAAAGGTTCCATACACTGACTATAAACCTCTAATAAATGACTTTATTTTGAAGAAATGGCAAGATGCTTGGAACAGCTGTCAAAACAACAAATTATTTAAAATCAAACCCTCTCTAAAGAAACAACTAACTGAACACAGAAAATCACGCAAAGAAGTAGTTTTATCCCGTATTCGCATAGGACACACTCGCATAACTCACTCCTTCCTCCTAAAAGATGAAGATCCTCCGGAATGCATACCATGCCAGGAGGCTTATACTGTGAAGCACTTCCTGCTTGATTGCGGTGATATGGCACATATTCGAAAATTATTTTACAATGTGAACAACTTGAAAGAACTTTTCGAAAAATCAAACCCCAATTTGATCTTGACTTTCCTTAGGAAAGTTGGACTATATAATAAAATATAATTCCAATTTGGTGTCTGATGATGAAAGGGGAAACCTTTGGATACTTGCTAGGTGAGGAATTTTCAAACAACAACACACCTCTGAAAACAGGGAATTTTTAAAAACAAAAAGCAGTACAACATTGAAAAAGAAGGAAAGGAAAGTGAAAGTCTTTTTGAAAGCATTTCAACCTTATTTAAAGAAAAAGAAAAAAACAACTTTGACCTTAAATGATCTCTTGCTGATCGATGGGTCGTTAAGTTTTTAAACAAACTCAAACTTTTGCCTTGAATCAATCGATTACTGCCTTGAATCAACAGGTTATTGCCTTGCACCGACTGATTATTGCCTTGAATCAACCGATTATTACCTTGAGTCAAGCGATTATTGCCTTGAACCGACCGATTATTGCTTGAATCAACCGATTATTGCCTTGAGTCAACCAATTATTGCCTTGAACCGACCGATTATTGCCTTGAGTCAACCGATTATTGCCTTGAACCGACCGATTATTGCCTTGCACAAACCGATTATTACATTGCATCAACCGAGTATTTTAGGCTTAATTACGTGCAAACTAAATCCACCTGTAACTGCTGCGCAAAACACGAAATATCTTTATTTTTTTAATCGGTTTCACCCCATGCAAGGTAGAAAAGCCACTAAGACATAAGGGAATACTGGGTGTGGAAGAATTAGAAACAGAAAGATTAATAATGAGCAGAAAGAGAAAAGAGTATTCAGAAGGATTGTAGATAGTTTTTTTCATTTCATGTGAGCTGAACGTTATCCCGAGAAGGCGTAACAAGTCACTTTCCTGGGGTTAGCATCAGCCATGATGATGCAATGCAGAGAGTGGTCTCTCAGATGATTAATAGAGAAAATTAACACGACATCTGTGGTCCCAGTTAACAGCGGACGGGATCGTTTTGGACATCGGCTACCATTATGACCTTGTCGGATTGATCAGCCTTACTATCGAGGCAGAAGTTAATTGATTCAGAGCCAATGTCATCTGGAAAGTTATTAATGAAAATATAAACAGAGACGTACCAAGTTTACCGCTATCCTTTTTTTAAAATTAACAAACATTTCGCTATTTGTGTTTATTTATTATTTCGAAATTTGCTTACCTAACATTTTATATATTTAATTTTTTTTTTTTTTGGTATTTCTAAAAACTATATAATGTTTATATACACACATTATATATGTTCTAAAGATTGTCATGTCTGAGGGTGATAATGGATACAAGCTCCCACAGTCTATATAATGCTTCTTTGACGTGCGTCTCAAATAGCCTCTGACAACTATATGTGGATAGCAACAATTGGAAACTTCTCCAAGAAATTCCAAAAGAAAGCATGAAGAACTTTTCCATTGGCAATAGAGTTCCTGAACTCATTGAATCATCCTGGTATGCAATCACGCAAGCTGGAACTAAAAGAAAATATGCCAGCTAAACTATTCAGAAATATGGATCTTCCAATGCTTTGAAATGAAATAAGGTTAATTGTCAAAAAGATGTTTCCTCGTCTCTTGGAAGCAGAGATCTATACTGTTCTGGGAAAGGAGGAAAGAGATTTAATTCCAAGAAACCGCTTAATTCCTCCAGAACTTCCTTTTCAGTTCAAATGACTTCAGATTCCAGAGAGAGTGAGCAATGCAATGTCAATCAATAAGTCCCAAGGAAAATGATTGTAACTAATTTGGCTTCATCTGATCGACCCCTGCTTTTGTCACGCTCACTCTGTTGGTTGTTCAAGGATTGCGAATGGAAACAAGCTATTTGTACTGATTCCAAATAGGAAAACAAAAATGTTACCATGCAGCTTTGCAATAAGATTCAAATAGACAAATTGTATCATTGTTTTGAGGAAAACTGTTGTTTGAAAAATATTGTTCAATTTGAATAAAATTCAATATGTAATACTCAACTCAATGCATGAAGTGTCATTGTTGGCCCGATGCCCCAATTAAGTGCTCTCAGCAGGAGTTAGCTTAAACGCCGCTCGATAGGGAAACTTTTAAGCTAATATATATATATATATATATATATATATATATATATATTGCTCCTTTACAGATATATTAGTTATAGCGGAAATTATTCATTTTTTTCTTTTTCCAGATATTTTTAGTAATAACGGAAATTTTGCATATACATTCATATATATATATATATATATATATATATATATATAATATATATATATAGGGTGTAACAGCAAAATTGTCCATCTCACAAAATCATTAATATCTAAAAAAAATCACGAAATTAATTGAGTTACTTTTTTCCAGGTTTTCAGATCAGATATTTGGCCATCTTGACCCTATTTATTGTAAGAATTACTGAAAAACCGTTTGAGTTTTTCAGCTAGAAAGAGAACAAGTTAAAATCGTTTTGTGTCAAGCCCACTGTCTTACCAAATGAGGAATGGTGAGAAGAAAAAGATAATTCAGAACTTCAGTAATGGTACCAACATTCATATTCTGGCTTCCATCTTCAAAGTCTATACAAGAACCATCAAGAGAACAGTGAATAAGTTTAAAAAAGAGGGAACAGTAGAGAGGAAAACTGGATCAGGAGGTCACAACAGCATAAGGGATCATCATTTCAATTTAGAGTTAAAGAGATCAATTAGAAAAGATCTAACTCAACCCATAAGACGTTTGGTACGTGAGAGAGGAGTTTCAGCTATGACAGTCCAAAGAGCAGTGAAAAAGACTTGAATATGGAAAAATATACATAGGCATTATTTATGGATCCTGGAAACAGAGAAATTATTAACACAAAAATTCCTTTAACAATAGCAAATAAGCGAACAGTACAACCCTTTCTAAATATAGCATGAAATCAAAAAC
>OZ010598.1:22757412-22832412 GCA_963932145.1 Acanthosepion lycidas
CACTACGCCCCCAAATGACCCTTCGCAGGTTTTGAATTCAGAGTTGTACTTCTATTAGACCAGTTGCCATCCAAACCCATTCTGTCCTGCTATTTACCCATAGTTGGAGGGAGAAAAAGAGGATTCACATCTTTCCCAAGATTATTAGCACGTAAGTGAATGTAATGGATTCGACTGGAATTCGAACTCGACTCTCCGATTCCTGAATCCAAATCTCTATCCATTACTCCACCATGCCGTATGAGAAAGGTGTGTTATATTTATGGGTTAAAGGGATCAATATCAGGGATAGAGCGTATCTGAATGTAAAAGTCGACAACGGTGACAGTTTGCTACATGCTTAAACGCAATCGTCAGACTATGTACGTTGGTCAGTCGTGCATTAGGGATACGTCCGTCTATTGTATTATTCTAAGGGTTTTTTTTGTGGGCGGTAACGGTTATGTTTCGAATTTATTTAGAGGCTATCGAGTGGAAATAATTGTGGGTCCGAATGCAATTTCGTGGCTATTTTATGTGTTGTTTGTAAACTTTTTACTCATTATGTCACATCAATTATTTTATTACTTCTTGTTAGTTCTTATTATTACGTTTACTTGTGTTCATGTTGTGTGGTCGTGGTTTGTTAATTTCTTTATTACTTACTTAATTTAATTACCTATTTATTGGTTTGCTTTGATTTGTTTCATTTATTTTTTTTTGAATTTTTGAATTTGTTTTTCGATTGTAGTTTTATATATATATATATATATATATATATATATATATATATATATATATTACTTATTATGAAACGCAGATTGTGTGTGTGTGTGTGTGTGTGTGTGTGTGTGTGTACGTTTATATATTGGATCGGATTTCCTACATTTTTCAACCGATTTCAACAAAACTTCACAGGACTACATAAAATTACTTTGCGGTGGTTCTGACAGTGCCAAAAATTGGAAAAACACAATTATTTTTGCACGAAATCAATTTGAAAACACGATTAAGAGGCATCACGGGAATGAAAGGGGGACAACTCATATCGAGTTATATTTATTATAAAACACAGGTTGTGTGTGTGTGTGTGTGTGTGTGTGTGTGTGTGTGTGTGTGTGTGTGTGTTCGTTTATATATGGGTTCGGATTTCCTACATTTTTCAACCGATTTCAACAAAACTTTACTTTTTTTTGGCAGGTAGTGTTTCTTATTGGCTTGCACACTTTTTTCTTTATTTTTACATTCAAAAAGACAATTATTTATAATAAAATTCTATTCAATCGATAGACTCATAACGATTGAAAACAATGTTTTTGTTTGAGCTTTGGTTTGACTAATTCGTAAATAAAATAAAATAAAATAATTAAGACATGCGCGTCCGTCAACCTTAAACAATAATCTTTGTCAATTTTATTTTTCAGTCTTTATGATGGTCGATACTTGATCTATCTCTTACTGTTACATCCCCGGGCAACACCGGGCTCTACTGCTAGTATATATATATACCCCATTTAAGCAATTAGTAGAAAGTTAGTTTCTAAATTTAATTGACAAACATTTTCCGAAAAGCAACCCCCTCAGTAAAATTTTTAATACAAATACATTAAATCTTAGCTATAGTGGTACTAATAATCTCGAGAAAATAATAAAGTTGCACAACAATAAAAGACTTAAACAATTCAACGATAATAACCATAATGCAAGTATTAATTCTAATATAGCTAAGAACAGCAACCAATGTAATTGTAGGAATCTTAACCAATGCCCATTGTCTAACCAATGCTTGACTAAATCCCTTGTGTATATGTATTCTATTTTCTCAATAGAAAATTTGAGGATTAAAATTTTTTATATTGGCAGTACTATGAACACTTTCAAAGATCGTTGGTATAAGCACCTATCTTCTTTTACTAATACAAATAGAACTTATAGAAATAGAACTTCACTTTCAAAACGTTTTTGGAAGTTGAAGTAAGAAAATAAAATCCCTAATGTTAATTGGAAAATTTTAAAACTAGCTAGAACAAGTAGATCCTTATATGTTTCCTTTGTTTACAGGAGAAAGTGCAGATAATCAGATTTTTAAATAGGGATGAGTTGTTAAATCAAAGATTTGAACTGTCAATTGCAAGCATTTTTCGCTTTTGATTTTACAATCTTGCTATACTTTAAAATTTAATAATCACTTCTTTTATGATGAATAATCGTGTGATAAAAATATTAAACTTATTCTTAGTAAGTTAGATCTTTTGAGGTAGTACGGTATGTACGTTATTGCTCTAGCATTGCTGGTAATATTTTATAGAGGTATATACGTTCGGCTTACGTTTTTAGCATTTTTTCATTGTTTTGTTTTATTAATACTACATATAAAAACTCTTTGTTAACTGTTATACTCTATTAAGTATAATTTTATATAATTTATTATCTTATTATTTTATTCATATGAATTATTCTTATGATCAATGTACTTTTTAGTTTTGTTAATTTATTTATTTCTTTTTTATTTATTTTATTACATTTGATTTAATTTTCTGTTTTTCTGTTTTATAAGTTTGATAATTTTTTCTTGTTTTTTCTTCTTTTATTTCTTAAAGAGATTTTTTATTAAATAACTATTAAATAATTATTGTTAAATTATGATGCCTCTTCCACGAATTTGTCAACCGTTGGTCTGTTGTTACATTGTATCAAAATTCTGTATGCATCCGTTGAATTTTAAATCAATGTTTTATGACATCTTACTAACACAGACTATTTTGATTGGTTGAACCGATTATCAACATATCTTGTCTATCTTCCTTACATTTCTATGTCATTCTTATATTTATCTTTTTTTTTCTTTGGAGAAGAGACTAAATTTTCTGTCTTTCTTTCTTTTTCGTTTTTCTTATTTCTTTCTTTTTTTCTTGTCTTTCTTTTCTCTTTATTCATCTACATCTTCCTTTTTTTATTTTTAGAGGAGACTATATCTTATGTCTTTCTTTCTTGGTTTTTCTTATTTTATTTTTGTCCCGGGAAAAGAGATTGTTTGTAAATAAATATTAAAAATTGTAATAACCCTCATTTACCACCGCCTGATGAGATGCGATGATATGCATCGAAACATGAATGAATTTATGTATCTGTTTTACATATGTTCGAATGAAATATCATATAATAAAGTATATATATATATATATATATATATATATATATATATATATATATATATATATATATGAGAGTAAGATTGTTTCACTAAGTCCTCTGAATAGGTAACTGGATTGTTTATATTACTTCCATTATGGAAGAAGCTCTAAGCTGGGAAAGATATAATACAAAAGCTGCTCGCTATGAAGCATATTTTATTTGCACACAACCAACTGTACATATATTTAATTAATTTTCCATAGTATAAACTCTCGCTCACACACACACTTACTCACACAGACAGACACACGCCATATATATATATATATATATATATATATATATATATATATATATATATATATATATTGTTAATATGTTTTGTTTTTAGTTTATAACATATTCCCCTACGCAGTCTTTGAGTGGAGAGCAATCGAATATGTTTTGCCTCGCGCCTAATTTAGAAAAGTGTTCGTAAAGACAGACGCAATTAAAAAACTTTGATTGAAACTGGATTTATAATCATTAAAAAAAAGCTAAGCATTTGTTGTTTTAGAAATAAACTCGGCAAAAAAGGAACTTGTAATTTAGTTGAATGAATTTATGACTTGAATTTGAGCAAAAATAAACAAAACCGCTTTTGCTCGTATGCTTCGTCTTTCCTTTTTATCTTTTTTTTTTTGTCTCTTTCTGTCGTATTAGAAATTGTTTTCGTTTTTCTAAGGCTTCTTTTGCTTGTCTTTGAATTCTTCTTCTTTCTCTTTACGATTTGCACCGCGTTCGTTCCATCTTGATTATCCGTTCTCTACTTGATTGTATTTACTTATTTCATTTTTATTTTTAATTTTCTTTTGATTTGCTTTCTCTTGTTGCCGTTGAAATTCTTTACAGGCTTTAATCTCCTCTTTCATAGAACGCTATGCAAATTTTCTTGCTTTTTCACTGCGTTTTATTTTTTATTTTCCCCCAATTTTTTTTTATTTTTATCTTATTTTTCAATATTTCCTATTTATTTATTTTCAATACTCATTTTCTTTATTCTTTCTTTCTTTGTATTTTTGACCGTATGCCTTCTTTCTTTTTTCTATGTTTTTCAAATTTGCTTTTGTTTGAATAACATTTTCTTTCTTTCTTTTCTTTTTCTTTCTTTCCTTATTCATTTCCCTTTCTTTCTTTCTTTCTTTCCTTTTTCTTTCTTTCCTTATTCATTTCCCTTTCTTTCTTTCTGTTTGTCTCAATCTAGTCTGTATTTTTTTTTTCTTATTTACCATCATCCTTCCCCGCATAATATTTTTCGATATTTTTATTATTTCTCACTTTCGCAAATTTCCTTCCGTCTTTCTTTCTTGCCTTCCTTTTTTCCTTCCTTCGTTTCTCCCTTATTTCTTTCCTTCTTTCTTACATTTCTTTTTGCCTTTCTATCATGCATTCGTTTCTTTCTTCTTTCTTTCTTTCTTTACTTTCTTTTTTCCTTCCTTCGTTCTTTTTTCTTTCCTACGTTCTTTCCCGCATTATTTGTTTTTTTCTTTCTTTCTTTACTTTCTTTTTTCTTCTTTCGTTCTTACTTGCATTCCTTCCTTCCTTCTTTCTTTACTTTCTTTTTCCTTCCTTCGTTCTTACTTGCATTCCTTCTTTCTTTCTTTCTTTCTTTACTTTCTTTTTTCTTCTTTCGTTCTTACTTGCATTCCTTCCTTCCTTCTTTCTTTACTTTCTTTTTCCTTCCTTCGTTCTTACTTGCATTCCTTCTTTCTTTCTTTCTTTCTTTACTTTCTTTTTTCTTCTTTCGTTCTTACTTGCATTCCTTCCTTCCTTCTTTCTTTACTTTCTTTTTCCTTCCTTCGTTCTTACTTGCATTCCTTCTTTCTTTCTTTCTTTCTTTACTTTCTTTTTCCTTCCTTCGTTCTTACTTGCATTCCTTCTTTCTTTCTTTCTTTCTTTACTTTCTTTTTCCTTCCTTCGTTCTTACTTGTATTCCTTCTTTCTTTCTTTCTTTACTTTCTTTTTCCTTCCTTCTTTCTTTCTTTACTTTCTTTTTCTTTCCTTCGTTCTTTCCTACATTGCTTGTTTTCTTCCTTCTTGCTTTACTTTCTTTTTCCTTCTTTCCTGCTTTCCTTCCTTTCTTCCTTCTTCCTTTCCTTCCTACTTTTCTTTATTCCGTCTTTTCTTCATTTCTTCATTTCTTTTTCTTTCCTTCCTCTCTTCCTTATTTCCTTCGTTTCTACTTCCCTTCTTTCCTTCATTTCTTCATTTCTTTTTGCCTTCCTTCTTTCTTTCCGTCTTTCTTTCCTTTCTTTCTTCTTCTTTCGTTCTTTCCGTCATTCCTTTCACCCTTCTTTATTTATTTCTTACTTTTTTTTTCTTTCCTTAATTTCTTCCCTCTGTCCTTCCGTCCTACTTTTTTCTCCTTCCGTCTTTTTTTCATTCTTTAATTTATTTTTCCTTTCTCCTTCCTTCATTCCATCATTTATTCTTTCTTTCTTTGTTTTCTTTTTTATTTCATTTCTGACATTTCTCCCTCATTCTCCGTCCAAATTCCCTTCTCCTTCGCTACTTTCTAGTTATTTTTCACTCATTGGATCTCTATCATACTATAGAATACTTTTCTTTTTTTTTTTTTTTTGGTACTCGTCCATTTTGGGGGAGAAAATTCTTTTATATAGGATGCCAGATTACGGCAGAAAAGACGTAATGGAATTGTATTGCCACAAAAGAATAAACGAAATAAAATATAAAGAAAAACAAAATTAAATTTGCCAAACTGTTTTACATCGTAATCTGTTGATGGGAGAACCAAAGTCAAAATCAAGCATTTTTCCTGATGCTATTCCACAATATATGTGTGTATCTGTGTCTGTGTGTGTGTGTATCTGTGTCTGTGTGTGTGTGTGTATCTGTGTCTGTGTGTGTGTGCATGTGTGTCTGTGTGTATCTGTGTCTGTGTGTGTGTGTATCTGTGTCTGTGTGTGTGTGTGCATGTGTCTGTGTGTGTGTGTATCTGTGTCTGTGTGTGTGTGCATGTGTGCGTGTGTGTGTAAAACTGTTTTGAAACAAATAAAATATGTTCAGTCATGCGTATACATAAAAAATATACATTATTTAACTCGATATATATTTCTATAAATCGGCGTTTGAAATCGGACTGACCTTGATTCATTCATTCAGTACTGACGCCCTTGAAAAAGCCATAAATCTCCCTGTCGTTTGGATTCAAGAATACCTTCGGCTTCCTGTTTTGATTCTCATGCGAACCGGGGCTATGTTTTTTTTCTTTAAGTCTCGTGCAAACCAATCCTATGTCTACCATTTTGACTTCCGTGTAAACCAGACTTTTGTCGACTTTTTTTTTTGACAATCGTTCAAACCAAACTTATATCTAGATTTTTGCTTCTCATACGTTTACTGCTTTTTTAATCTCTTTGAAACCGAATGTATGTCCACCAAACTCCTACAAACCAAATTTATATTTGCTTTTTTTTTATTCTAGTTCTAATCAAACCTATGTGCAGCATTTAAAATTCGTGTAAACAAACTCTATGTCGACGTATTTTGACTCAAGTGAAAACTAGACATGTGTCTACTATTGTTACTCGAAAACCAGACCCTTTTTATATCGGTTTGACTCAAGCAAGAGTAGATCAGACATACGTCTTTTTGTATTGTTTATCGTAACGTCAAAATTCAGTTTAAATTACCTGGAAGCATCTGATATCCCTTAACACAAATCGAAGCCAATTAACAAATATATATATATATATATATATATATATATATATATATATATATATATCTTCCTCCGATTCATGATTAAATAGCAGGATTGACTGGACTCTTTACATTTGCAAGAATAGTGGTTCCGAAACAGCGGGGAGAGCCTCATTCGTACGACGGAAGAGGATAGCAGGTGAGGCGGAAGAGGATAGTAGGTGAAGCGGAGTAATTGAAAGACAATCAAAAATTTAGAAACACTTTATTATGCCAAAAATAAATATCATCTCAAAATTTTAAATATTATTATGGATTACTTGTAATTGCATGCATGAGTCCCAGTATAAATAGTTATAAATAATTATTGACCGATTTTATGGTTGTGATTCTTTTTCATTATATCAAGTATTAAGAATATAGTAACTAGAGTCCGCAAAATGGAGAAGAGAGTTATCAATGATAATGTTCTAACTTCGAGTCCGCGGTTATCTTTACTGAACCCTCTCTCTCTCTATTTTTTTATTATTTTTAAATGTACTTTTTATCACATAAAATTTATTGAGGCGCGAGCAAATTTTCATTCTGAAAATGTAGCCCAGAGAAAAATGTTTGAGAACTACTGTGATATGGTGGCCAGTCTAGGAGAAAAACAATTATGATCAGCATGCAAAAGGCATGGGCTCCGTCATGCTGTCTTGCACAAGATACACCCACAGCAAGTCGGACTGTAGTACATATAGCGCCTTTACGCGGTTCAACCGCGAATTGATGGGTCATGAGACTCGTAACTCGCGATCTAGCCATGATTACATAACTGTCAAATCAGATTGTAACTTGAGCCAGTAGTAGAATTTCTATATATTGGTTATTTGCGACATTTCTTTGGCTTAGTGTCCATCTCTTTGTCAAGGAACTTGAGGCAGGTTGTTCTGAGTTACATGGTACGAATAATATGGAGTAAACCCTGACCTG
Organism: Acanthosepion lycidas; assembly: GCA_963932145.1. Classification (NCBI taxonomy): domain Eukaryota; kingdom Metazoa; phylum Mollusca; class Cephalopoda; order Sepiida; family Sepiidae; genus Acanthosepion; species Acanthosepion lycidas. Next base: position 22,765,204 of record OZ010598.1, read on the forward strand.
ATCAATTAGAAGGGATATAAACTTGCCTTCTCCAAGTGAATGCAAACTACCTAAGCCAGAATTTGAACCCCGTTCGTTCTTTCCATTTTTCTATGCTTTTAGTCGTTACGCCCACACCAACCTTCCATACGTATATATAAGCATTCATATATTGAAACACAAAAAAAAATTATAGAGCGATTAGATAACTAGTTAATAATGAAAAGAAATCATGGTAGAGACTAGTAGAATATCCACCGAGAATTTTCAAACTTTATTGTCTCCCTAAAAGCGAGCATCCCGCTGCGCCCTATTATATCAGATATTGGTAGCAATCACCACAAACTGGTGAAAGTCATTGCAAAAATATTAGCCTCCCCCTCGGAGCAATCAGTCTATCATGAATTAAAAAGTCAGGCAACCTGGATGAAAAACTAAGGGAGATAAATATGACTAACTCATGGTTACATAAGATATTAAATTCCTTTATATCAACGTCCCTTTTTATAAATGCCTAAATCTTTTTTTTTAAGCATGTCACACAGTCAACATAAACCTCTCCCTACCAATCGCTAAAATAATACAAATCATCACCAATCAATGTTATTTCACAGTTATCAATATTTTTTAACAAGAAAAATGTGAATGATTAATGGGGTCGCATCTAAGCGAGCTTTTGGCATGTACGATTTAAGAATTTCCTGAATCTTGTCTTTTTTCTAAATAATTTTCCTAAAGGGAACTATAGCGAAGAAAACGGCGAATTACCTCGTCAAACCAAGAGACAGCGCGTCGCGTGTATCCTACGACGGAAAATGTTGCGAAAAAGAAAATTACTTACCAAATAAAAAAAAAAACGACACGTATTCCGCATGACATGCTGAAGACGGAATATTTAAATTAAAAAACAAGTCCGTCGCAGGAGTCGCTATAAAAGTATTTTGATATGCAAAAAATTGAACGTCCTCTCCCAGCTGTTGACGAATGGAAAAAATGCTCGGCGGATAAAAGCAGTTGGTGTTCTCGAATCGAGGAGAAGTGGGGTATTTTGGCTACCGCGTTTGTTGGAGAGTGAGTTATTATTCTGACTGGTTGCGTGCATTGTGATTTGTGAGATAGTACCTGCGAATCGAGTTTTCGGCATTTCTGTCTGACTCCAATGTTCGAGCCTGAACTTAGTGATTTATTCTCTGCATTCTGGAAATAATCTGCGACAAATATTTCCTTTGCAATCCCAGATCACTTACAACAACATAACTGGCGATATATCGATGATGTTCTATTAATATATCCCATATAGATAAACTAAATAAAGTCGAATATACGATCGTATTTCCTTAGGGAATTGAAGCAAACAGTATTTTATCCATCTTAGATATCATGTAACACTGTAGTTACAATAGCCTAAAGCTAAGTGTCCATTCCAAACCAACTACGATAAATGATCTCATAAATTTCTATTCTCACCATAATAACTGTCGTAATGGAATGTCCCACTCTCCCTATCGCATATATGGACTGACTATATCAGTAGATATATATAGGATATAACTGGGGGATTGCTTCGGAAATTAGTTGGAGGACACATATTTTCTATGAAATTTCTCGGACATTCATGCCGGTGAATGTTGTTAATACTGTTTATTATAAACAGAGTATTTCCTTAAATATTTGTATCTATAAAAATAACACACACACACTCACAAATATATATATATATATATATATATATATATATATATATATATATATATATATATATATATAAAGTGGAATACATTAAAAACAGTTATTTATGAGAACAAAATTTAGTTTTGATAAAAGTCTCGTAATGGAGCGAAACGTCACCAAGGAAATAAAAATTCCATGTCTTCCATCTTTCATACTTAGTTCCGATATTTTATATTGACAAAAAGCTGTATGAAGACATACACAATCGAATGCATATAGACAGCGTGGTCCGAAAGTCTTGTTACCCCTGCATAATATAATTTTCTATTTCAGATGGCTGACACAGAAATGATTGTGTTCATACTGACCTTCTCGGTGTGTGACAGCGTCAATGAAGTGAATAAACTGAATCCAGTACACGTGCTTTGTATTACGGTATTACTTATTGTTCTATTGTTTTCATTACTTTTCGGTAACGGGTGACAAGACTTACGGACCACCCCAAACAAATCAGACTATTGGCAAAGCTTGAACAACTTTACCAACTCAAAAAAAAACTTCCAATTGAAAAAGACTTGATACGGCAAAAGAGAAAAAATGTAAACCAAGAACAAATAAACAAAAACTGACAAGATGGAAACGAAATATAAACCAACTGTTGCTATATATGGTCTGGTGCCCCCGCTGTTCGCTTAAAGGTCCTCGAAAAGATCCAGAGACGGATATACAATGTGGTTGGCCCTGATCTGGCATCTCGTCTACAGTCGCTCTCTCACAGACGTGCCGTCTCCTCTTTTCTTTTCTACAGATACTTTCACGGTAACTACTCTAACGAGCTACTTTCGCTAGTTCTCAGACTGCATGAATTTAAGTGTGCTACCAGACTGGCATCACGGCCCCACCCTTTCACTGTCGAAACGGTTAAATGTGACTGTCTCTTGTACTCCAATAACTTCAAGTCTCGCACCTCCTATCTGTGGAATTCCCTTCCTATTACTTGTTTCCCTGGCAGCTATAATCTCCAACTATTCAAATGTAATGTCAATCAACATATCCAGATGTCCTGACCTATTCCCTATCCTTCTCTTCATCCTTTCCTCCATCCCGCTTCTTTACTCTCGCTCCCACTCTGTAACCCCTTGTGTACTGATGGCATCCCCAAAAAGGCAATACCTAGGCAACGATCCAAAGTGCTCAATGCATATGTATATAAACCAACGAAACAGCGCAAAATGATAAAATATAGTTTTAAGATGTGTTATATTTAAAGTAATCAGTTTCAGGAATAGAGAGTATTTAAATATAAAAGTGTATATTGAAATCAACAACCAGAGGCGACAGTCTGTTTCATGCTAAACGCAATCGACGATTGCGTTTTGCATGAAACATGGTGTTGCCTTTGGGTGTTGACTTCTTCAGTGTGTGTGTGTGTGTGAAAGAGAGACAGTGTGTGTGTGTGTGTGTGTGTGTGTGTGTGTGTGTGTGTGTGTGTGTGTGTGTGTGTGACTTGTATATTCATGTTCTTTGCGTGTTTGTGTGTCTTCATTTTCTTTGACTGTTAGTTTGTTTCATCCCTGACGTTCATGGAGTTTTAGTCCACGGAAACTCTTTACTCGCCAGAGATATAAGCTATCAATCATCACGTGTGGGCGGGCGAGTGTGTTTGTGTGTGTGTGTTAGTACTGATGATTAAATGTGTTAGGTCACGAAAATATTTTACAATATACCATTCTAAAACTATAGTAAAAACAAAATACTCTACTCACTTTGAGACAGAGAGAAGAAATGAACATACATACATGAAAACATAGATACATGCACACGCCCGTTTATTTCATTAATACATTTTTTTTCTATATTTCGAACTATTTTCTTGGATTCCCAGTGAACATTTAAATATAAATCTTTCCCTGTCTGAGTACTTTCGGTTTTGATAAGCCATTATCAAATATTTCTTTTGTTTTTCAGTTATGTCAGTTTCAACGTTTTTCATATATCGTGTCTTTAAGCGTCATATTGGGTTTTAAAGTGTCTGGTCTTAATGTGAGAGTTTCATAATTCTCTATCATTTTTTACTTTTTCTTTTTTTACGCGTGAAATTTGAAAAACCATCAAACAGACATAATCCAAAGAACCAAAGATCATTTGAGAATGGCTTATGAAAGCCAAAATAGATTGATGTTGGAGTTTTAAACCTAATGTTTGTACAGATTCAAACCTGATATGTCCCGAAAAGGGATATATTTGTTCGAAGTAGCAAAGTGGTTTTGGACTACTGTAACCGAGTAGGACAAATCTAGCAGGTAACCGTAATGGACTGGTCCACGTCGTAGGCGAAGACAATAGGCGTAGTCAGTAGGGGTCGTCTTGTACCTCCACATCAGTCTGTATTTATGGCTGACACCAGCCAATCATATTACTGTGAGGGGAAACCCAGGTGTATGCATATTCATTACATCAAAACCATAGAAATCTGGATTGCAGTATCTAAAAAGTGGAAGGAGGCCAATCTACGTAGGTAGATTAAATAAAGGGTTCAGTCAAAATTCCCAGAAGCTTACCCGGATCGACAGACATCAAAAGAAGACCAGTGGGGGGTGCACTGCAGCGGAAACCTTTTTGATAGTATAACAAATATCAGGAAAGTAATTCGAATGAAAATATATATATATATATATATATATATATATATATATATATATATATATATATATATATATATATATATATATATATATATATATATATATATATATATATATATATATATATATATATATATATATATATATATATATATATATATATATATATATATATATATATATATATATATATATATATATATATATATATATATATATATATATATATATATATATATATATATATATATATATATATATATATATATATATATATATATATATATATATATATATATATATATATATATATATATATATATATATATATATATATATATATATGTGTGTCAGGTGGGAGTACCGAGGCGGTGTAATGGTTAGCAAGTTTGACTTTCTAGAACAATTACGACTGAGTAATGAGTTCGAACCTTACTGGGTGCTCCATACTTTCGGCCTTGTTCCACGTCTAATCTACGCTTGGAAAATCTCTATAGTAGCACCTAGTATAGGGCACCTAGAGGCAGTGTAATGGTCAGCAAGCTTGTCTCGCTAAAATAATTGGGTGCCTCGCGCTTTAGTTTTTGTGCCACATCTAAGCTACGCTTGGAAAATCACTGTGTGTCTGTGTTTGTGTTGAGACATGTTTCATTGAATAATTTAGACAAGTTTTGTCTATTTATTTTTCACTCCACTAGTAAAATGTTTAACTTTCAGATGAACAGCAATTTTGCCTTTGAAAATAATGGACACTACTATATTTGTCTTGAAAAAAATGAAGACCCTGATGATGACATTCTGCTAATGTCGAAAATATTCGGAATAAGTAATATGTAGCAACATGGCTATTTTTTCTCTTTCTTTAATAATGACACCCAAAAGTTTGTCTGTGAATATGAAAGGATCCAATTGAAAATAAGTAGACAAAACGAAATTATTCAATGAATCATGTCTCAAGGAAAACATTGAGCCAAAATATACGCAATATATAACTTCAGGGCGCAATTTCCCCATGCATAAGCAAACACTAAGACGAAATATGTAAAAACCGAAAGATTTTTTTTTTTTTTAATTAGGCTATTTATTTATTATTTATTGACAGTCGAATATATTTGGCGTTTTGGAGAGTGCGATGCTAGAGTTCTTGTTCAAATTGATCAAGTGAGATTTTTGTTTGAATTTTGAAAAGTTATAAATCCACAAAATTTTCTTGTTATATGTATTTATCTGTTAAAGTGAAATAGACTTAGTATAATCCAATTAGTAGAGTAAAATGTCTTAGTAGTTTTCCACAGAATTTAAGATTCTGATTATTATTGTGCAGCGAATCTGATCTTTGCCTATGTATGGGAAAATTGCACCTTGAAGATGATAATTTTTAAATTGCCGAAAGTACTTGGCATGTGTCTTTCATCTGACAACAACTTGAATTTTATTTTAAGATTTTATTATTCCTGGAATTGATAGTAAGTTAATGTCACATTAAGTTTTGTTAGCGAAGTGATTTCACTATTACTCACATTAACATTGCATTTTAATACTTTGCATAAATTGTTTCTTCATGATATAAAATATAAGCTGCACACTCTAATAGACACACACACAGAGACATATATATATATATATATATATATATACATGCACACATACACACACGCACACACACACACACACACATATATATATATATATATATATATATATATATATATATATATATATATATTATGATTTTGTTATGGCAATATGATGATTGTTCGCTTCTTCGAGGGGAGCCGAACGTGTTTCGTATTACGATAAAAACCGATTATTTTTATTACTTAATGAGACAAAGTTACTCTTGTCCTGGATATGTCAATAAAATACATCCGGTAGCAAGGCCTCTGATCGGGAGATTGGATGTTTTCAGGAGAATGGAAACACCATTTCATTGCTGTTGTTCACAGATCTACGTTGACTTAGAGTGATAGCGTGATAGCACCTGTTAGTGTCCCAACTACGGGCAAATAGTTAACCCTTCCAAACTGGGGTCAAACACTATGATAGTATAAAAATACATTACATTTTTATACAAAAAACATAAGCCACACGTTTTCATAGCAAAAACTAAATACCAGAAATACATTTGCGTAAAAAAATAATAAAAATATTAAATTAAAAAAAAATATTACCAGAAATAAATGTTTGCAAAAGAAATTACTAATGCTCCGAACAAAATTATATTTCGGCATCTCGCTCTTAGTATTAGGTTGGTGCAAAAATAATGTCGTTTTCTCACATCTTAACATATGTGAGAAAACGACATTATTTTTATACCAACCTAATATCTATTAAAATTGAAATGATGATCCCTTTTCATGTTGTGATTTCCAGATCCAGTTTTCCTCTCTACTGTTCCTTCTTTTTTAAACTTATTCACTGTTCTCTTGATGGTTCTTGAATGGACTTTGAAGATGGAAGCCAGATTATGAATATTGGTACATTAACTGAAGACCGAAATGATCTTTTTCCTCTCACCATTGCTCAGTTGGAAAGACAGTGGGTCTGACACAAAACAATTCTAACCTGCTCACTTTTTAGCCGAAGAACTCAAAGAGATTTTTTTCAGTGATACTTACAAAAAAAATTGTGTCAAGATTGCTAAACGTCTTATCTGAAAACATGAAAAAAAGAAACTCAATGAGTTTAGTGTTTTATAGATATTGGATAGGCTTATATATGTGATGGATAATTATGCAGTTACACGATTTGAACAATTTTGGTGTTACACCCGATATATATATATATATATATATATATATATATATATATATATATATATATATATATATATATATATATATATATATATATAAGAAAGAACAGTAAGATATATAATCCGGTGTTCTTATAGATATTTTTATTTTTCCAAAATAGTGCTCAATGTAAATTTACAGAGCATTAATATTATAAATTAATTGATTTAAAATATGTTTTTTTAGCTACACAGTTCTAACCATGTTTGAAAAATGGAAGCTAAAACTCCGAATTTAATTTTGTAATTAAATTAAAGACATTAGTTTCATTTCATCCTCAAGCGAAATTTGCAGTAACTTTTAAAATTACTGGGTTTTAAAGACACAGCTAAAATCACAATTCACGTTTCCAAGGTTACAGATAAATCCACTTCCATTAGACAAGGGGTGTATGCGTGTTCATTGTGTCTGTATTTTGATGTATCAGTTATTAGTTACGTTTTGATAGGGGTAGGGATGTATTTTTCAATGAAATCTAACATCCGTTAAATGCATGTCGTCTGGATTTTTTTAAATTTTATTGTTAACGGCAAAAATTCTTACGGCATTTTTTTTCTATTTGTATATTTAAAGATTTTTTTTTGGGGGGGGGGGTAGGTTAGAATACGTTTTATTTAACTACGATTTGAAATATTTTCACTTTTAATTTTTAATATACTATATATATATATATATATATATATATATATATATATATATAGTAACAATATAATTTTACGGTATGCTATATTCATGGGTAAAAGTACTCGGTATCAGGGATAGAGAATATGTAAATATAAGAGTGGAAAATGAGGTCAACACTGTGCAGTGGTAGTCTTTTTCATGCTTGAACGCAATCTTCAGATGGCCTAATATATATATATATATATATATATATATATATATATATATATATATATATATATATATATATATAGTGTGTGTGTGTGTGTGTATATATATATATATATATATATATATGTATAACATATATATAAAAATAAATAAATACTTATTCATACAGAGAAGTAGTGAATTTAGGAGTTTATGTTGGCCAAACATTGATTCAGCCGAACATGTACTGTTTCGTTTCTACAACTCCATTGGAAGACAGAATATATTGAATCGAAAAAATGTTATCGTTTATATTGCAATTGGACCGGCTATTTTTGTTTATCGACCCAAGCCGAGCTAATAAAGCGCCAGTAATCGGAGAGTTAATCTCATCGCTGGTATTAAGAAATATGCAATCGATCTTCGATTGATACATTCACTTTTGTAGATATCAAATAAATAACCATATAAAATGAAGCCAAGTCATGTACCTGCAAAAATTATGAAATTTTATTCGTATGGCGTAAGCACATCAAATTATTACGTCTTAATTATTTTGGGGGGAAAAAAGCAAGAATACAGGAAGGATGCTATCTACACAAAGATATTAGAAATGGAAGAAAATATTCCATGGAAGAAAATTCAATATTTCTATATATTTTCAGATTTTTATCTTTATTTTGCTTTTTTGATATTTAAAACAAGTTCCGATTATTGTATTATTCGCCTCCTATAGGAAATTACTGTTCCCTGTCATTATAATTTGTTGCTTTTTTTTCTATTTTCTTTTCTTATCATAATCTAATAATTAGTAAATCTGGTTTTAGTAGACGGGCTTTGCGTAATGGTTATCGCCGCGAGAAATGGGATTGTCTGTCCGTGTTCAAATTCAAACTGTGTCTGTAGTGTTCATTTTCATAATTATGATCTTGGAAAAAGCATAAATACTTATACTCGCCCCCACCCCCCACTACCATCGTATTCAATAGCAATATAAACTGGGTTCAATCTAGAACAACAACAACATTTGATTTCAGATTGTGTAGGAAGCAACGGTAAACCTTCTTTTTTCAAGAATCGTAGGAATTAAAAGGTAAAGAAAAGAAATCTATGGAGAGCCATGATCGGAATGCCCTGAAGAAACATGCGAAAAAAAAATGGCTAATATTCCACACGTTTGGTACAACAGATTTTTTTGTTTATTTTTTATTACACACACACAAATATATATATATATATATATATATATATATATATATATATATATATATATATATATATATATATATATATATATATATATATATATATATATATATATATATATATATATTTATATATTTGTAAGCAAAACGTACGAGGTGTCACACAAATATTCAGGTAACATAGAGCATGGATTGGCTATTTTTTACGTGTTTATTTTAGATGTTAGAATGTTTACTGCCACACCTTAGTGAAAGCGAACCAATGTATACGAGAACTGCTCTCCTCTTTAAACAGTCAGTGTAGGTGATGTCGGGTGGAGTTATTAAACAACTGCCAAGCGACACGAACATGTATTTTGTGTTATGTTGCATATTGCCTCTGGAACGCACACGCACACGCACGCGCACACACACACTCACACACACAAACATACACACACACATATATATATATATATATATATATATATATATATATATATATATATATATATATATTAATAAAAAGAAAGAACAGTAAGATATATAATCCGGTGTTCTTATAGATATTTTTATTTTTACAAAATAATGCTCAATGTAAATTTACAGAGCATTAATATTATAAGTTAATAGACTTAAAATATGGTTTTTCGCTACACAGTTCCAACCATGTTTCAAAAATGGAAGCTAAAAGCCCCGAATTTAATTTTGTACTTAGATTAAAGACATTAGTTCCATTTCATCCTCAAGCGAATTTTGGAGTAACTTTAAAAATTACAGGGTTTTAAATACACAGCTAAAACAAAATTCATGTTTCCAAGGTTACAGATAAATCTATTTTGCTAGACTAGGGGTGTCAGGATGTTCAATATGTCTATATTTTAATTTATCAGTTATTGTTACGTTTTGGTAGTGGGTAGGGATGTATTTTTCAATGAAATCTAACATCCGTTACTAAAAGCGTGTCGTCTGGATTTTTTTTTATTTCTTATTTTTTATTAACGGCTAAAATTCTTACGGCATTTTTTTCGTTCGTATATTTAAAGATTTTTGGGAGGTGTCTACGTCAGAATACTTTTTATTTAACTACGATTTGAAATATTTTTACTTTTAATCTATCAAGAACAATTAAATGTAATTAGAATCCCTTACAGTTTGTAGAATTATTATCACATCAAGTATATTACTATTTTTTTTTAATTTTATTCTTGAATATTATTTAAGTAAAATTTCCATTTCTCTGATTAAGTAAACTTTATTTATTTATTTAATTACAATTTAAAAGAAGTTTAGGTTAGAATTCATTTTAATGAACTACTATTTTAATTAAAATTTTAAAATATTTTCATTATTAGTTTTAACAGACTATAATTTCATTTAATAGAAGTGAATGTATTTAAGAATTAGAATTACTTACAGTAAGTAAAATTATTTTACAATTATATTACAATTTTTTTTTTATTTTTTTTATTTTTTTATTTTTTTTTGTCAAAAATAGCTAATTCATTTCACTGATTTAGTAAACTTTAGTTATTTATTTAATTACAATTTAAAAGAATTTTAGGTTAGAATTCATTTAATTTTAATTAACTACAGTTTTAATTACAACTTTACAATATTTTCATTATTATTTTTTTTTTTTTTTTTTAGACTATATTTTATTTAATTGAAGTAAATGTATTAGGCCGGGGCAGAAACAATGACGCAATAACGCCGCTCTTTGACGTTAAAAAATACGTCAAAAAGCGACATCTCCGCGCCATGAAATGGAACTAATGTCTTTAATTTAAGTACAAAATTAAATTCGAGGCTTTTAGCTTCCATTTTTGAAACATGGTTGGAACTGTGTAGCGAAAAACCATATTTTAAGTCTATTAACTTATAATATATATATATATATATATATATATATATATATATATATATATATATAATGGACTCTCCCGTCGGTTTCGACGTATGGGGATCTTACAATTTAATTGATTCAGTTATGAAATTTTGTGCGATAATCTCAAGTGGCACTTAAGACCCGCTAGTGACTTACAAAGGAGGCCACATATGTAGCAAGAGTGATTGTGAAATGAGATCACTGTTAGATTGGCTGACATTTTAGATCTTGCTCTCATTTCTTGAAGACGATTCAGACAAGCAGATTGAAAACTGCTGATTCCTCTAAAACACGTTGACCTCCATCCTACCCGCTCCAAGTCTAAGCGCTCAAGAGTGTTATGTGGCAGATGACAGTTGACAAGTTGCTCCTCAGCTTGTCTTTGTATCTTAGCCATGAGCGTCCTACATTCCCGTAGCCCTGATCTAACTGGCTGTAGATTAGTATATACATATATATGTAGTATATATATATATATATATATATGTGTGTGTGTGTGTGTGTGTGTGTGTGTGTGTTATTATTTTCTTCAAAGCAGTATAAACAGCAACGCGCTAGACTCATTTTCTATCTTGTGGCACTGAGCAGAGGCCGTGTTTATTTTCTCGGGGTGTTGGCTTTTAATTGTAATAGCGAGTGGGACTGATCTTTAACATGTATATATACTAAAAAAATGACATTCTATATTAAACAGGCTGCTTCTAAAAATATCAACTACGATGCACAAATTTGTCGGATATAAAAAATTTTTTTTCAATATCAAGAATAATCGTTAAAAAAGGTGATCGTTAATTTCGCGAAAAAGAGTTTCATTTGATTTTTAAACATTTCACCCCAATCAAGTCGGGAGTGCCACTAGTATGTAGAGGTATACAGGGAGTGAAAATGAATTGGAAAACTGAGAATGAAGAGGATTGAGGGAAGGAGAAAAGATGAACGGGATACAAGAAAACAGAAGATGCCGATTGATGTTGCATTTAAACTTTTGAAGATTGTAGTTATCAGGCAAGCAAGTAAACAGAAAGGGTTTCCACAGGTAAGATGTGCGGGAAAGCAAACTGCTGTAGTGAAAGTAGCGGTTGCATTTAGCTAGTTCAAAAGTAAAACGGTGAAACCTAGGAGCCAATCTAATGACACTCTTAAAATCACGTAGTCGGGGAAGCAGGGAAAAAAAAGTTCGTCAGAGCAGTTGCTATGAAAATGTTTGTAGAAAAGACAGAGGGGAGCCGCGTCCCGTCGGTTAGGAAATGACTGAAGTCGAGATGCCAGGTCAGGACCGATTACATTGCAGACCTTTGTTCGGATTTTCTCATCAATCTCAAGATGTACAGCAGGAGCACCAGACCAGATATGGCAACTGCATTCAATGTACAGACGAATGGTAGATTTGTAAATGGGAAGGATGGATTCTGTCGTGAAAATTGTTCTGACACGAGACAGTGACGCAACATTCCTTGCAGTAGATGAAGCTATTGATTCAAAGTAGTCGCTCCACTTCCTGTTAGTTGAAAACGTGAGGCCAAGTACGAACAAAATTTGTGAAAGACTCGAAATTATTTATGTGTTACTGTAGTAACTTCCGAAATACATATGAAATACACGTCGAAACACAGGAAACGCTGAGTAACTTGACAGATGAATAACTGTTTTAAAAAAGGATGTGAATTTTAGATACCATCTTGTCTTATCAAAGTCGATCAAAAGAATTTGAGTAACTTGACAGATGAATAATGTGAATGATGGATTCTGACGGTAAAATTGTTTTGGTACGACACAGTGAACCAACTTTCCTTGCAATAGATGCAGCTATGTAGCAATGTGTTTAAAAAAAATGTTCAGAATTTTAGGTACTATTTTGTTTTATTCAAGTCCGACAAAGGAACTTGCTCTCTTTTCTGAATGCAACAGGTTGATCAAAAATCTCTCTAGCAATTTACGTTTTGCTAGAGTCACAGCTCTTCTTTGATGTCCCGTCGTGGGCGATCATGGCTCTTCACAATTTCCTTTTTTGTAGCTTTGAATAAATTTTCTCTTTTTTGCTGTCTCTCCGAAACCTTGTCCGGCCATCCATTTACTTAAGCTCACTCGATAAACTATACATTGGTTTCTTCTGATTCTTTTGTCTTCAATCTATCCTGTGAGTATCAAATTTTACAAACCCTCTTTCCTCACTATGTGCCGTAGAAATTTAGACTGTCTCTCCCTGATGTTAAGTATAAGTGTCCTTTTTATTTCCATTTCATATAAAACTTAATTGTTACTTACATGTTTGGTACGTGGTATTCCTAGCATCCATCTGTAGAAACACATTTCTCTTGTTTTAAGTCTCTTCTACTCCTATGATGCAATTATTCCGTATTCACTGCCGATGTGGATGATATTACATAACAGTTCAGTACTCCTTTCTTTATTCTAAAGAAAATTTTCTATTTGTTAGTAATTTGCTTAGCTTTTGGAAGGCACCTTTCGCTATTCTAATTCGTCTTCGGCTTTCAGTGTCGCACTTTCCCGCCTCTGTTAAAACACTTCCCAGATATTTGGGATGTACTTTATCAAGTGCAAAAGTTAGCATCGCAAAAAGAAAAAAGTCAACTTCAAATTCTAGCTGAGACAGAAAACAATTAATCCTTCTTTTATTTTCGTTGAGATAGTAGAATAGACTGGGCTCCTAAAAAAGCCTTGCTTCAAAAAGATAGTCTAGGAAAAAGGCCAATTTTCAGTTGAAACAAAATGAAAATGACAGGGGAAAACTGGTTAACTATCTTTCCCCAAAAGCAGTCGTAGCAATTAACTGTTTATAGATAATAATGAAAAGTAGGCTACGGAGAGCCATGATCGTCTATTTCATGAAGGAGTATTGCACTTAATAATTGTTTTATCATCCAGTTGCTCTCTAAGGGGACTGTTTTTCATCAGTCTAATTCGTATTTGTTATTCTCTTTGTGACCAATTACAACAAGTTTGTAATTAAAGGAAAAGAAAAGAAAAATGGCGGGAAACGGTCTCCAGAGGTGTTAGCGTTGACGGATTCGGGTTGTTCACTAAAAAGGCAGAAGCTTAATACTTCGAGCGTCTGCAATCTCCGCCGCTGGCATTAATCCACTCCTGGGAAATCACGAATGGTTCTGAGAGGAAACCTCCGGAAAACCAATCGACGACACCAAAACGAATGTTCTAAAGTCAATATTTCTATTTCGTGTCTCGGCCGTTCGTTTGAATTGACTTTAACACTTGCACGTATGAAACAAGTAATCATCAAGATGTCACGAAAACGAACCATTAATTTCGAATGAGTAAATACTTTAGAATATCTTAACCTCACAATCTTCATTTCTCTGGATGTCTTTGATGGGCATTGTTATTATTAACTGATGACTAAATTCTTTTTTTTTTTTTTTTTAGCTTTCATCTTAATTTTGTTTCCAACACTTCGATCTAGAGATCAACACAGACGTCGCCTAAGGTTCGCTTTTCAGTTCAACCTTCTTTCTACTTTACATACGATCTTCCTAAGAGTAGACTCCGATCATTTCTGAATACCTATGCTGGTGATAAAACGGAAACATGTGCATCTCTAAAACCCAAGATGATCAGAGATTGACAGCTGATCTCTCCTCTGACAGCTCAGTGGGGAAAAACTGGCTGGTTACATTCAATGTCTCGAAAAGTAAACTAGTGTCATTCCGCCACTACCAATCGGACAGAGAACTATCATCAATCGCCTGTTCCCTCAAGGAAAACACATGCCTTGAGCGCCTATTGTGACTTAAAAACCCAGAATTCAAATCCATTGTTAAAGACGCTAGAAAATGATCGATTCTCTGTAACGCTGGCACCTCCCGCTTTCCTCTACCTTTATAAGAACCAGATCAGGCCGAAAATGGAGTACGTCTGCCATATGTGGGCAGGAGCTTCCTAGTTTTTACTTTCTAGTCTCTATTGAGACTAGAACGTAAAGACAGGGTAAAAGCATTGTAAAGTCCAGAAGCGTCTTCCTGTCCTTGTGGATGACGAATTATTTCCCACCCTACAACCCATTTCTTAGATTAAACGTCACAAGCCTGCCGTTGCTCTATGGAAAGTGTTAAAGGAACTATATTCCTTAGATTCATCAGTTCTTTCCTTAACAGGTATAACCCATCATGCCATGCACATTGTAGTGAACCACCACTTTACTATAAGAATGCATTGAAAATGATTTTAGTATATGAATGCATTGGAAATTATTTTACTATAGTAATGCATTGGAAGTGAATTTACTATATGAAATGCATTAGAAGTGATTTTACTATTCGAATGCATTGGAAATGATTTTACTATAGGAATGTATTGGAAATGATTTTACTATAGTAATGCATTGGACATGATTTTACTGTAGGAATGCATTGGAAATGATTTTACTATAGTAATGCATTGAAAATGATTTTACTATAGTAATGCATTGGAAATGATTTTACAATAGGAATGAATTACAAATGAATTTACTATAGGAATGTATTGGAAAGGATTTTACTATAGTAATGCATTGGGAATTATTTTACTATAGGAATGCATTGGAAATGATTTTACTATAGTAATGCATTGGATGTGATTTTACTATATGAATGCATTGAAAATGATTTTACTATAGGAGTGCATTGGAAATTATTTTACTATAGGAGTGCATTGGAAATGATTTTACTATAGGAATGCATTGGAAATGATTTTACTATAGGAATGTATTAGAAATGATTTTATTATAGGAATGCATTGGAAATGATTTTACTATAGGAATGCATTGGAAATGATTTTACTATAGGAATGCATTGCAAATAATTGTAGTCTAGAATTGCATTGGAAGTGATTTTATTATAGGAATGCATTGGAAATTATTTTACCATAGGAATGCATTTGAAATGATTTTAGTATATGAATGCATTGAAAATGATTTTACCATCTGAATTCCTTGGAAATGATTTTACTATATGAATGCATTGGAAGTGATTTTAATAAAAGAATGCATTGCAAATAATTGTACTCTAGAATTGCATTGGAAGTGATTTTACTATAGGAATGCATTGAGAGTTCTTTTAAGATACGAATACATTGTAAAGGATTTTACTATAGGAATGCATAGGAAATTATTTTACTATATTTATGCATTTGAAATGATTTTAGTATATGAATGCATTGAAAATGATTTTACCATAAGAATGCATTGGAAGTGATTTTACTCTAGAAATGCATTGCAAATAATTGTACTCTAGAATTGCATTGGAAGCGATTTTACTATAGGAATACATTGGAAGCGATTTTACTATAGGAATACATTGGAAGTGATTTTATTTTAGGAATGCATTTTAAGTGGCTTTAAAGGAATTCATTGCAAATAATTGTACTATAAAAATGAATTTTACTATAGGAAGGCATTGCAAAATATTTTACTATAAGAATCCATTGGAAGTGATTTTTCTATAGCAATGCATTGGAAGTAATTTTTCTGTAGGAATGTACTAGGTTGGTGCAAAAATAATTTCGTTTTCTAACATATGTTAGTATGTGAGAAAACGAAATTATTTTTGCACCAACTTAATATCATAAATGATTTTATTGTAGAAACACATTGTAACTAATTTTACTATAGGAATTCGTTGCAAATGATTTTATTATAAGAATGCATTTGAAATGGTTCGACTATATGAATGCATTTCAAATGTTTTTACTATAGGATTGCATTGGAATACCATTCTCCCATAGAAATCGTAACTTCAAGAAAGTCATGTTTTGTAAATATTTTTACTACTGAAATGCATTGCAAATGCATTTAGTATAGTAATTCATTGTAAAGTATTTTATTATAGGAATACATTGGTAATTATTTTACTATAAGATTACATTGCAACGGATTTTATCATAGGAACGCATTATAAATAATTTCACTAATGGATTCTGCAGTGGACACTTTTGATGTCTTAATAGAAATCGAATTTTCAACGTGGCAATTAAAACCACGTCATTTATGTATATCGCAAATTATTATCCTATTGCAGATTATTTTTACCTAACAGACCAATGGGTAGCAATTTTACATTCTTCATATGCGTATATCTAAAGTTTTAACATAGCTGTCCTTTTTGGACACTACGAGAAAATTAAAATAAGTAATTATAGTAAATTTATGTATTAACTTGTGC
This sequence comes from Acanthosepion lycidas, assembly GCA_963932145.1. NCBI lineage: Eukaryota > Metazoa > Mollusca > Cephalopoda > Sepiida > Sepiidae > Acanthosepion > Acanthosepion lycidas. The sequence goes on from OZ010598.1 coordinate 22,782,352, forward strand.
CGTTTGCCGAAACGGCTGCATCCTAGCAACGAGTACAGATATCGGGGTTCGATCTCAAAGAAAAACATGGATTTTGAATACTGATTTTTAGATGAGACAGATAGGTTTCACTTTCACCCCCGATACCACCGACACAACCCAGTTTTTCTAACTCTCCTTCCCACCCACCGCAGACAATCTAAACTCCGCAAATATCAATCAATCATTTCATGTAGAATTTTATGAACTCAGGCGAAAACCTCAGTCATCTGGTGAGTATAAAAGATAATTATTTGCCAGAAATAAACTTGTAGACATTGGCTTTAAAGAGCCAAGATTCTAAGCCAAGAAACTTGAATGGAATTTGGCACCGAGAACTTTGTGGAATGAGTGATTCGCAACAAATACCAAGAATCGACTGAACGAATTTAATTCCCGAACACTGAATTAAAGATAAATGAATGGAAAATCAGCTCAGAATACTGGAATTCCTTTTAATAAACAGAAATGAACTGATTAAATATTTACTCTTTTTTTATCCTAACCAGGATTAGAATTAATTTTATTTTTTTTTTAAATGTAACATTTTTCTTTGATGTTTTTTATGGGCTCAAAAAAATTTTTTTTGTAAGATCAATAATGAAGATTGTATAGGATTAATAATGAAGTTTTTTGTCGGATCAATAATGGAGATTTTTTAGGGTCAATAATTAAGGGTTTTTTTTTTCAGATCAATAATAAATTATTTTTGTTGTGTCAATAATGAATTTTTTTTTTTTTTATAGGATAAATAATGAAGATTTTTTTTTGTAGGATTAATGAAGTTTTTCTATGATTAATAATTATTTTATCGTATCAATAATAAAGGATATTTTTGTAGGATCAATAATGAGCAGTGAGTCTGGCCATAATTTTGATTTAAATTGCTACTCTAATTATTAGGTTGGTGCATAAATAATATCGTTTTTTGACGTTAAAAAATACGTCAAAAAACGATATTATTTTTGCAACAACCCAATAAAAGAGATAGCAATTTGCTAAGACGAAAATGTATAGGAAGTACTTTAATCGCCAGTTCATCTGCACTAAATTTTATGTCCAAATTTTTGCAACATTTCACCTTTCTCCGCAGGTCCATTACGACAATTTGGGATATTTGATAACAAAAAGGATGGAAATATGAACAGAAAGGAAAAAGAAACAAAATGAAATCGGCTAAACTATATACCGGAATCATATATTTAAAAAAGAAATTCAATTTATAATTCTCAATGACCTCTCTCCTTCATTCATATGTGTAGTTGCATCAGCGTAAACATAACTTTAGTCTGGTAAACTCTTAAAGGAATGTAATGCATCACATGAAACCTTTTTCCACTCTGTCATTGTTTTCCCTAAAATAGGATCAGTATCCACAAATGGTGTCATATTCTAAAATATATTAAGTTTCGGGTATTCTTCTTTTATATGAATTGTCTCTTTAGAACGTTGACAATCATGGCTCTCCACAGCTTTCTACCATTTTTTGCTCTAAGTAAATTTTTCTCTTTGCTCCAGTTCTACCATCCACACACACAAATACGTTAAGTTATTTACTCGCTATTTCTCCTACTTCTTTTCCATTCCGCATGTCTTGTGAATATTAAATTTTTCAAACCGTCTTTCTTATTTATATGTCTCCAAAATTTTCAGATGTCTCTTTCTGATTGTAAATATACGTTTCCTTTTCTGTCTGTAGTTTCCTTAAAACTTCTTCATTGCTCAAAGTTCAGCCGATACATTGGGTAAACTATATGTCTATCGCTTCAAGTCGCTTCGTAAACTGCGAAGGGCTTTCACTCTTACTTGGATACTACTAATTTGGGAACTTCATTCTGGGGAAGTCGCTGACGATATATTGCAAAGAAGACAGATATGTTAGTCATGTGTGAGTGTCAAAAATAAAAACTGGAGTTACGGTTCAAGTAATGAGAAGTTCGTTGCTACTTGATCAGATCCGATAATAAGGAGACTTTTAATGTTATAACAATCGAACAGATAAGATTACGCTTTTGTAATGTAAGGTCTGGATGGAAAACAGCAGTTAGAATGCAGTTGTTCCAGGATAATCGCGTTCACTATTTTCATCACTGTGTATAAATTGTCATGAACCCCGATCCAAAATATTGTTAAAGTAAGAGAAATTAGGACAAAGAAATCTCTTTTCGAGAAATCTCATCAGCCAGTCTAGAACAATCATCTTATTCTACTGCCTTCGCCAAATTTCATGTCTTGTGAATCGCTGTCCGATTTATTGTCAGAGTACGAAGGCCCAAAACAAAGAAATCTCTTTTTGAGATATCTCATCAGCCAGTCCAGAATAATTACCGTTTTTACTGACTTCCACAAATTTTATGCGCTATGAATCGCTGTCCGATTTACTGTTATAATACGAAGTCCCGGGACAAAAAGAATTCTCGCGAGATATCAGTTATTCCAGGACTACCATTGCTTTCATCATCATTTCATCTTGGATCACTTTCCAATTCACCGCGAGATAAGGTCGCTCCAGAACAAAGAAAAATCTCATCTTTATAGATTTCCTCACGGTGTACTCATTTTTTAATTATTCAGACTCAGAAGAACGCCTGCAATTTGCAAAAATATTGAAAACGTTTTGGCAAGGCGTTTGTTATTGAGTTCCTTTTTAATTGTCAGGTATTATGTAACTCAAATTTGCCAGCGGCGCTTATAAATGCAACTACGTTGTGAATATATGTCAGAGTTCGTTACCAAGAGTCTCAAGTGAAATTATACTAGATCAGTATAACATTAACATGACCTATCTGTGACGCGATGTCGATTAAATATATTGCTAGTTATAAAAACAGAAAAAATACTTCCGAAAACATAGAATTTTTTGAAAACTACACGAAAGAGTAGAAATCTTGTAGAAACATAGAATCATGGAACGCGACGATAATATATTCTGTGCCTTTTCGATTAATGATTATTCATAAATCCTTACACTACAGAGACAATATTGAAGTGCTTCATGGGAACAGAGAAAGAAAGGGGAATAATCAATACTGGCTAGCGTATTACTTTGGTTATCCAACAACAATCGAACAATACACAATACAAAGAGTGTTTATAAATGGACAACAAACGACAGAATTGTACAAAACGCAGCCAGGAAAGATATGATATGATACGAAAAATAAAATTCCACGGACATTTTTGAGAATAGACAATTGTAAATGAAAAGAATCGTTATGCTTACAGGGGATAGATTTACATAATAGAATAGGAACATTACAGTGTATAACCACAACATAAGCAGAATGTCTAATTGCAATCCTGAAGTAATAAGCGCTGTCGAATATCCGTACCGACTGGTTAAATATCAAATCATATCTACTACTCTATAGGAATCAATGAACTTGTAGTGATATCGCGATCATGAGAAATGAAAAAAAAAATCTAATTCCCTTGACTCCATAGAATAAAGGAAACCGTCCTACTAGTGGGAAAGTTAGAGTACTTCCTCTTTTCAATCATCCTCTTACAAGAAGGGCACGTGGAATTGAGCAGCTCCAAATATAAAAACTACAGAGAGTCAACTTATCCAAATATCACTTTCTCATGTTTAATATTGCCGTTTACTGATAGTCTTATGACTTCCAAGTAAATCAATTCATAAACATTAACCAGAAATACTCTATTTGCCGCAACATTACAAGTACTTTCATACATCCACCGAACTTGTAAGACAAAGCTCTTCTGATAATTAATCCTTCTGATTACACACACACACACACATATATATATATAACAAATGTTTAACTTTGTTGTGGTGAATACATGCTCTATTTTTACTAACAAAAACAGGAGTCAAACAAAGCCTATAATAACAAATTAAAGAAAGTTTCACCCTAAACAATTCTCGAGAGTCACTCACGGTAGAGGTTTACTGTAGGTGGAGGTAGAATGAAGTGAAGATTATGAGAGGATAAGGTGGACAGATTTCGATTGATCTTTGACTTGACGAGGTTATATTGCAGTGTTCAGGGAAGCATTTATTTGGGAGTTGTTTTTTTTGTTTTTTTAAAGAATAGAAGTCCTTGGCGGGGAAAAACCCTATCTGTTATTTCTTCTTCGTGATGTAAATTTGAAGGAATGTCGGTGGCTAGACTACTCGAATGTAGAGTCCCAATGATAAAGGTCAGAACTGGTGGAACTAAAGAGTGGCGCTTATCTGAACATTCGCCAAGGAAATAACGATAGATTTAGCGTCAGGCTGATATCATTTCGTCTTTGAGGAAAGCGGTTGTAGAGTGGAAAATAAGTAACTGCTTAATCGATTTTGAACGCAAAAACAATGTTAAATCGACACAAATTAAACATCGCAATAAAATTGATTAACTATTAAAAATCTTATGATCCCGTCAAAATTGATTCACGTATGCTAATCTTCAGATTACCAGATTAATTTTACCAGTAAAGGCTAACTGTATGAAGAACTTAAAAGATGAACAAGACAACCAGATTAGAATCAGTATCAGATGTAAATATCAAATGCAGAAATAGGATTATCCTATTTCTGCTTTTGATATTTACAGTGAGTCTTCATTAGATACAATGTACAAATAAATATTATATTTATTATGAGAATGCTACTAGAGAGAGCGAAACAAAATGCAGTATATAATCATACTGATGAGCTGCTTCTCGACAGCATGCATGACATCAAAAGCGGGAACGCTCATAATAAAGAAAGTAGCATTCTCATAATAAATATAATATATTTATAATATAATTCATCTAAGCGGAAGTGTCCAACATAGACTCTTTAGAGGAAGGACACCACAACAGATAAATAATAATAATAATAATCTCATCTCTTGTTTTGTTCTTGTCACTAATTCCCCTAAGCAAGCTCCTGAATGAAACAAACTGTGGATATAAAGTTTGTGGAAAAGCTATAAGCCATCTTCTTTACATGAACGACATGAAACCTTTTGCGAAAAGTGCTTAACAAGCGAACGTACTCCTTCAAAAAGCCAAACCATTTGGTGAGTATTGAAATTTAAACTTGACAAATGCCTATATTTAACAAGGAAAACTGTGAAGCAGTATCAGCTTAGATCTGGTTAAATGGAAGAATTAGAAGCTAAGATTAGTTATGAGTATTTAAGTTCTTTAGAGAGAGAGGGGGAATTAAAAACTAATTACTGATAGAAAAATTATGAAAGGAGTTCTCTCGTAGATTAACAGAGCTGAATGCGAAAATTGAATGACACACTAACGAAAGTGAATGACACACTAACCGTGCCGGTAGTCACATACAGCTTCAATATTATTAACAGATCCATCAACGAGATAAAAAAAATGTTGATATTAACATACCAAAGCTTTCCCACAATGCATTGCATGCCTCATCTAAAATCAGACATTAACCGATTGTACTTTCTCGGAAAAGATGGTCGGAAATTTCTTCAAATTTCAATGTCTTTAAACTTCAATGGTCATTGTTGATTATTTTCGCTTCTTTTTTACTATATAATTGTATAAAAAAAAGAATACGATGGATACAAACAACTATTTATTTATTTATTTATTATTATCATTATTATTATTATTATTATTATTATTATTATTATTATTATTATTATTACTGCTTTATACAGAATGAAAATACAAACATTGGAAATATATTCCATTTAATTATGAAAATTTATAAGAAGTAAATATCCACCATCTTCGACTTCACAAAAACAAGCCCTTTCGATAAAAGTTTCCATAACAGTGGATAATAACACAAGGTGAAGCCCTCGAGTTTCTCCATAGATGCTATTCTTGATTTACTGAATTGTCTTCAGTTTATTTTCGTTGTGGGGGATTCCTTAAGTAGCATGTATACATTAATAGTCAGGAAGACGTACTAGCCACAAAATTTTGATATTTTGTGAAATTTTCTGGTGACCAAAAGATTGGTTAAATCGAAAATAAAATTCTATGAATTTTTCCTATGTTAATGTAAGTTCTGGGGAGAAAAATACCAACATACGAAAGCTTCTGACATTGCATTGCATGCCCCATCCAAAATCAGATACTGTCCGATAGTACTTTCCAAGAAGAGATGGTGGTCGAAGATTTCTTCATCTCTCTACGTCTTTTAACTTCAAGAATGCGATAGATAAGAGTTTTATTTATTTATTTGTTTATTTATTTATTACTAGTAGTAGTATTACTGCTGCTAGTATCAGTATTACTAGTGTTTGTTTGTTATTATAATAACAATTATCGACTGATTTTTAGCCGCAACATAGCCAATTATATCATGGCGGAATAGATTTGATAGAACAATCTTTCCGCCGTTGTGAAAATTTAATTTTCTCCTTGATCAAGCAAGAAAGAAATAGAGCAGGAAAAATATTTTCACTCCACTCGACTAACTGACTTAAGACCGACCGATTAAAACGGAACAGGGTATTATTTAAAGTCAACGGATTTATTGGTAGATAGAAACGTCAACGATATACGTTAGTCTGTGCTTCTGTCATTCAATGAAAACAAGAGAGAGCAAGAGACAGCACATCAACGAAGTCCCACAAACACAAACACAAAAACGTGCAAATGCACACAAACACACTCTGACTCAGAGAAACAAACACACACCTACACATTTATCTATATATGAGTTGGTACTAAGAAGATTCTTAGTTCAAACAAGAAAGAATTTCCCATAAATTATGACGTTTAGTGATTTGGGGAAATGGTCCGGACCTATAACTTTTCAGCATCTCTTAATATCTGAGATGAGATAGAAAAAAAGCTTACATGTTTTTTTTTTATTTTTATATTTTTATTTATTCTTTTCAGTTTTCGATTTTTACATAACGTAGTAAAATTTTGTTTTCATGTCTGAATTTTGAGACAAGTTCAGATCGTTTATTTATTTATTTATTTTTTTCATATGGGACGGTAATAATAGCTATTTTTTCCTCCAAGCAAAGTTTGCAGGTTTGGATTGGTTGTTGCAGGCTGATGTTCTTTTCCTTATTTTCAATGATATTTTTGGTGTGATTTGCGTTTTATTTTTAATTTCCCAGATATACTTAGAAAGCATTGTGCTTTTCGCGTATTTACTATTTGTGAAAGATGTTTTGTGTGCATAGTTTCTTTGTTTCCATGGTCCTTCAGTTACTCCTATATATATATTTTCTTCATTATCTGTTGATTTTACCGTGGCTTGGTACATTACGTTGTTTTGTAAGCAATTACCGTTTAAGGGACAATCATTTTTTATTCTGCAGTTACACTGGTGATTGGAGGATGTGTGTATATATAGTAGTTTATCATTGTGTTTTCTTCCAATCAATGAAAAGCCGTAAATATTCTTTTATGTATGTAAGTGTATAATCACTCTAGTTTGTCTATGTGGGATTCAGATGATAATGTATATTCGTATATGTGTGTATGTGTGTGTGTGTCTAGTAGACATTATGTTTGTTGATTTGTCGCATGTTGATTTGGGAGCGTTTTTACGTACATACAATTTGTTTTAGATAAACACATGGTAGATTTTTTTAAGAATGTATTCAATAAATGTTGGTGATGAAATATAATGTTTTTGACGTGTGTTTATAGTTGGTAATATTGTTATTAGTCGTCACACACACACATATATACACACACACACACACATATATATACACACACACACACACACATATATATATAATTATTTATTTAAAAATATGATTCTAACACGCTACACAAGAGAACTAAAGAACTTTGGATTATTTACCTAACCAGTTCTTTCCTATTTTCTATATATTTTCACACACACACACATATATATATATATAATATATATTACTAAATGTTCACCCAATTCAAGTCCCAAGACACATTCAAGATAAAGAGTTACTAGATGAGGTCGTTGTATGAATCTATTCGAAGGAAATAAGTGAAGATTATGTAGGATAAATAACAGATGACCCTAGACTTGAAGAGGTTAAGATTATAGGAGGAAGGTAGGGCAGAGTATGACGATATGTAGGATAGATAACGGTTATCCGAAGACTTGAAGATTGAAGGAGCAAATGAGTGCAGATTATGAGGATATGTAAGATAGATAATGGTTGACTCTTGACTTGAAGACGTTAAGATTGTAGTGATTAGGGAAACGTGCTCCACAAAGTTGCCGATCTCGGGAAGTAGTTGTCTTTATTTCATCTACAAGAGTAAATTGTTCTCGTTGTCCTGGCCATGTCTCGAGATATCACGTCTTGTTCTTTTTTAGTACTGCTCTGTTAGAGCTGGAACCTGTTTTCAATGAGTAAATGCCTGCACTACCCGGCCGAGGAGTTAAACTCACAATTACTATGCCAGCAACTTCAAGAACCGACTCTTTAACTGAGGTAATGACAACAAAGATGAGGATAATAGTTCAAGTATAACTAAAGTGCTCATTCTTCATCCTAGAAATTCATACAGAAATAAAAGGTCCTGTTCGAAAGTCCTTGAAGATTATCCCTACCGACACACAGCATAAGAAGAATAGAGAGTGCAACTACCGAAATTGTGTGATTATAACAAAGATGGTGGCATTAGTCTACATGTCAATAATGTAAATAACAATAAAATTTGTATTAATAAACTGATGCTCATAATATACTTATAATAATCGAAGCAATATATTGTGTGCGTTTAAGTATACAATAGATTTTTCAATGTTACAGAATACGTGGGCTGGCACAAAATGGCAGACCTTATCTTACTAGTCAGAACTCTGATGACCCGAAATGAATGAGGTTGGTTTGAACACCATCGGCATAAAATTATGACTGTTACCAATTTTCTTAGTTTAATTTTTAATATATGACCAAAAAAAGCGCGAAGACAGTCCGGTTACAAAAATAAAAGTGTGAACAAGCCTTGCCACTTCTAGATTCATTAGTGAGACAAACCACGACGTAATGAGGGGCTAGTTGACCAACGTGTTTACATCCGTCCTTTTTATGACCCCTTTAGCCATGGCTTCTTCGAAGAAATGATGTTACGACTATTGAGTCTCCCCACTGAATAAAGCGAGAAAAATAAAATAAAAAAAATATGAAAATTGTTCTTTTTTATTGGGTCTGTGATGATGCTCTATGACAAAATGGATTGAGAGTAGACCACACAAAAAAGAATACCAGCATAAGATCATTTAAGCTGAACAGCGACCTACCACAATGCATTGTGGAGTTGTGTGCGCGTGCGCGTGTGTTTGAAATAAGAATGCCAATTTGAAAAAATCTTAGTTTTAGCCGATGCGTTTCGTCTTCCGAATTTTTCAAGGCAAACAATCAAAGCGAAATATTTTTGTTGACATAGTTACATTAAATCCCAAATTTAAAAAAAAGAGACGCTCCTGCCTAAGCCTCTTTCTTCTTTATACTAAGAGTTTCTGAAAGCGACATTGTTTGCCTTGATAAAATCGGAAGACGAAATTCGTCGCGTAAAAGTGAGAATTTTAGTGTATATATATATATATATATATATATATATATATATATATATATATATATATATATAGTCTTAAGATGTGCTATATTTATGGGATAAAGTGCTCAATATCAGAGATAGAGCGTGTGTAAATATAAAAGTGAACATAGAAGTCAACACTTAGAGGCTACAGTCTGTTTCATGCTAGATGCAATCAGGTGGCCTGACGATTGAATCTAGCATGAAAGAGATTGTCGCCTCTAAGTGTTGACTTCTATGTTCACTTTTATATTTATATATATATATATATGTGTGTGTGTGTCTGTCTGTGCAATTTCTATATATATTATTCATATATTATATTGGAAAGCCCTCAAGATTAGTCAAAGAGCTAACATATTTAGTTGTGTTGATGTAGGTCTGTGACCCTGAGTTTCACGCCCTTTGTTGTCGTAAGCTGAAACACATGGTCACAAACTCACATAAATCCAACTATATATATATATATATATATATATATATATATATATATATTATGGTTAAATAGCAGGACAGACTGGGTTCTATAACCTTGGATGGCAGCTGGTCGAGGAGAAGGACAACTCTGAATTCAAAACCTGCGGAGGGTCGTTTGGGGACCTTGTGGCACGTAGTTCACCAGGTCTCTGTACTCGGCCCTTCAAAAAGTGTGGATGGTTCTGCAAAAGACCTTCGCCACTATAATCATATTATTTGTGTGTGTCGTCTGGTTATCGGTCTCTAGGAACTGAGTTGCTTGACACTCATACGTCGAAATTGACTGGAGAGCTCAGTATATATATATATATATATATATATATATATATATATATATATATATATATAATTATTTATTTAAAAATATGATTCCAACGCGCTACATAAGAAGTCTCATGTTTCAAAAACAAGAGCCAGAAAACTTCAATATAATTATTAGAATTAAATTGAGTTAAAGTGAGCTCTGTTTCATCTTCAAGCGAAATTTTTTGGAATAACTTGTTTCTGAAATTTACGTGTTTTATATCGGAATCTAAAATTCCCATGGTGACAGCCATCGTGAATATTTGAAATAGGTAGGGGTGTTATCTGCTAATGATATATATCAACATAGAGTTACTTTCATAGATGTTCAGTCAGGGTAAGGTGGGGGTGTCTAAATTTAAAATGGAAGATGTTTTCAATCAGTCAGGTTAACTTGTCTATGAAGATTAATTTATTTTTTTGTTTTATTACTTATTTGTTTTATTACTTTATGAAAGGGTTTTGTGTATATAAAAACATTTGTTATTTGACGACTTCATAAAGGGCTATCATTTTTTGTAGGGTGTTAAAAATTTTTATTGGGTCCATGGATTAAAAAGTTAATTTATTGTATGTTAGTTTTTAAGCTAAATTGTTCAATGCGCAAATTTGATGATGTCGGCAAAAAACCGTTAACTCATGTCTATTGTTTTATAGATTTTAATTATTTAGAAACTTGATAATGTGCAGATTCTCGTGGAGGCACAAAGGGCATGGGTCATCCCAAGTTTTACATGTTCTAGTCCTGTTTATAATTTTCCATTTTACTTTAGGTGTCCTATTTATTTCTTTCAGATGCCAAAAATATTTAGAGAAGTCTGATTTCTTTTATTTATATTGTTGAAAGAGCACTTATGCTGCCTCCATCTGGCTTTAAATTCATTCTTTGTGGACCCAATGTATATCATATTAGTATTAGGACTCTCAGTGGATGAGATAGTACATTGGTATACCACAGATTTGATGCAGCATTTATTTTCTAATGGGCAATCCTCTGGGTTTCTACAATTACACAATTTTTCACTGTTGTTGTCAGACTTAAGCGTAGGGTTTTTATTAATACTATTCAGACATGGGTGTGTGTTCAGGATTTTATTATTATGTTTTTTATTATACTTTCTAGGTTTTCGGTGCAGCTGTAATTCAATTTTAGGGTGTTCTTATTAAATATATTACTAAGCCTACTGTTTGTGGGGAAGTGTTTATCAATTAGGGCTAAGAATTTATGTCCTAGTTTAATACTAACCATTTGGTTGAACGGAGGGGTATACCAAATGATTTTTCTTTTCCTGTTTTTTTTCCTCTGGCTAGTGTAATTGTTTCTATAGTTAATGTTTGCATTTTTGCAACCACTATTTTTTAGGGCAGCATTATAGAAGCTATCGTGTTGTTGGAATATTTCTTTGTTGGCGGAGTTAATGCTAATTCTATTTTCTATTGCTGATGGTATATGTTTAATTATGGATGGAGGGTGGTTTGACCTCGGGTGTATATATAAGGGGTTAGTATTTGGTTTTCTATAGGGTTGGTATGTGTTGCTTGCTAAATCTAGAGTTACGTCAAGGAAGTTTACCCTTTTCAATTTGGTACATACCGTTATCTTTAAGTTTAGATTTTTAAATTCACTAAATATAATTTTTCTGTTTTTCTCTATTTTAAAACTAGTAGAATTCCTCACCACCATGAGCCCGTCATCTCTATACAGCCCGATGTCCTTAATATCGATTTCGCGGTGCGCGGTTAAATTGTATAGCAATAAAAGACCAACAAGGTCAGAAGACTCTGCAGAGTCTAATGATCCCATAGTAATGTCAAATAGGTCGTTATTGTTTTTATCCATTGTTCCCCATTATGAACGAGGACAGATTTTTTTTGCGCTGAGGATTATATCAGTTTCTTCCTTTGATAGGTTAGAATAGACAGCAGCAAAGTCCAGGGCTGTCGTAAATAGATCCTTCGAAATTGATGGGTAGTAATCCACGATATCGAACTGTAATAGGGTGCAGTTCGGTTTATTGTCAATATTGTTAAACCAATTGATTACATCTTTGGTATTGATCCATAATTTTAATCCAAGCTGTTTTTTTATTTGGCAAGTGATTCTTTCCAGGGTTCTTTTGCTGATCTTTCCTATGTCGGGTCGGGTAGGGTTAATAATCCTAGCAGTAGGGTTTTCCAGAAAATCATGCTTATGGTCTTTAAGAGTTATGTAGCATTCCTTTTCAGCAAGTTTGCCTACTCTGTCGCTAATTTTTAATTTATCAGTTATTTTTCTTACTTTTTCTGTTTATGCTGTCGACCATATTAATGTTCTTCTTGCAAGCTTTTTTATAAGTCCTGGTTAAGTTTTTCTTAATTAGGTTGTTGTAGTCATCAACAGCCAATTTGTAGAAGTTGCCCGTTTTGTCAGACTTAGCTAGTATTTTATCACAATCATTTATGCTTTTAACTATTTGGTCTCGATGTTTTTGGAAGTGGCTTTTCTTTTCTTGAAAGGAGATGTTGATAATGTTGTGTAGGTCATTTTCAAATTCGTATAGCTGTTTGTTGAATGGTGCAACTTTTTTACTTTTAAAGCCGTAAACTTCGTGTTCTTTATCGGTTGAGTTATTCATACGAAGGTAGAAGTATGCTTTCCACCTCATTCTGCTAATTAATTCCTCTGTTTTTTGTAAGAGTTTAAAAAAATAATTCCGTTTGTTTGTTTGTGGAATGTTTTTCAGAGAAATTCCGAAATTTACTTTTTCCATATTTTTAAAGAAGTTGTTTTAAAAATAAAGGTTCAGAGTGCTCGACCTTAATTCGGGAGCCAATATATGTGAAGATATATATATATATATATATATATATATATATATATATATATATATATATATATATAGAGAGAGAGAGAGAGAGAGAGAGAAAGAGAGGGGGGTTCTAGAATTTACCTGGGATCTAAAAATCTACTAACTTCAACAGTTTTTCATTATTCAGAAATAGATTTATACAGAATAAAATAAAATTTGGAACTGAAAACATTCAGTTATATTAAGTAAATATCCACCATTTTCGACTTCCCAAAGACAAGCTCTTTCTATAACATCTTACATAACAGTAGTTAATAATTCTGGCTGATGCCCTCGACTTGCTGCCTAATTGTCTGCAGTTTACTGATGAATACACGCGACTTAAGGTATCCCCCACTCCTGCTAGGGCGGAGCCAACTAAGGGAGATAACCGTACGGGGTTATCGGGCTGGATCGGCGAGTTTGGTCAACAACAATGGCGGACACATAAACACACGTGTAAAACACGGCTTTATTCAATCCTCTCCCATCCGCTGGTTACATGTCGGTATTACCAAAAATAAAGGCTTTAAATAACAATATCTAATCCTTAAATTGTTTATTTCAATATAACAGCAGTTATAACAACCGCCGCAAGAAAATAATCAGGAGGCGTCGTATCAGGAAAATATAGCAACCATAACATTTTGCTATTTTTGTGAAAAAGATTGGTTAAGTCGAAAATAAATTTCCATGGTATAAGTTGTGAATTTTTCCTATGTTAAAATAAGTTCAGGGAGAAAAAAATGTAAAATGTGACACTTTATGACATTTTCAAATGTCTAGGTGACTTTTGAGACACGTACATATTATATATATATATATATATATATATATATATATATATATATATATATATATATGTGTGTGTGTGTGTGTGTGTGTGTGTGTGTGTGCGTGTGTGTGTGTGTGTGTGTGCAAATAAATAATGACGCGATTTTGTTATTAAACTGCAAGCAAAAGAAGCAGACATCGAATCGAGCGTAAACATATAATTGGAATGCATGCATATATATATATATATATATATATATATATATATATATATGTATATATATATATATATATATATATATGTGTGTGTGTGTGTATGTATATATATATATATATATATATATATATATATATATATATATATATATATATATATATATATATGCGTTCCAATCTGTATATTTGCGATCGTTGTTTGGTTATTTCGCTGGAAGTTTAATAAAATAATGAAAATAAACAAATCCTTCCTTATTTGCTTTTTTCATTTATTTCATTTCATTCTTTTCTTTCATTGTTTCTTCCTTTTGTGTTCCTTTTTTTTTCTTTTCTCATTCTTTACTCTTTTATTCTTCCATTTTTTTTTTTTTTTTCGCTTTCTCTTTATCGTTTTCTTTGTTTTTAATATCTCATTATTTTTCCTCCATCTTGTCTTTTTTATTTTATCTCGTTTTCGGCTTTCTTTCTCTCGTTTACTTTTTTTCTTTTTCTTGATTTCTTTTTTCTTTTTCTTTTTCTCTTTGATGTCACCACATCCGATTCTCTTTCTTTATGATATGATATCAATGTTTTATTTTTCTCTCTGATTTTTTTTATTTCCAACTTTCTTTCTTTCTTTCTTTCTTTCTTTCTTTCTTTCTTTCATTCCTTCTATATGTTTTTATTTCTTGTTCTTTTTTTCATTCACTATTCTCTCTCTCACTCTCTCTCTCTCTCACTCCCTTCCTTTCTTTCTTTCCATTTTTCTCTCTTTCATTGTTTCTTTATGATTTTCATTTTCTATTCCCTTTCGTTTTTTTCCATTTTTTTCTTTCCTTTATCTACGTTTTTTTTATTTTTGTTTTTGTTTTATCTTTAATTTCCCTTTTCTTTCATTGATAATGTTTTTATTTATTTCCATTTCATTCATTTTTTAATCATTTCCACCTAAACAAGGCGATAATGCCACTAAGACACAAGAGGTTACTGAAAGTGAAATTAAATAAGGAAACGTTAGCTTGGAGAAAAGACAATAAAATAATAAGTTTCAGGGTCACTGAGCGTGACAAGTAATCGGAAGAGATTAGCACAGGCGATAAGTACGAATAAAGAAACTATTAGAATACAATATACGGTTGCATCTACCGATTTCAATAAAAGTATCAGACCTATTTAACAATCTAATAGTAAGCTTAAATTGAAGCGATCGAGGTATCAAAGAGGGATGCACAATAGAAAAATTGTCATCAAAACATTATATATATATATATATATATATATATATATATATATATATATATATATATATATATATATATATTACTATAATGTTAATATATTACTATAGGATTGGTGTAGACGGAATAAAATTACAATGACCAAAAACACTATTCTAAAAAGAATACTCAATACAATGTAGACCAAATATTATTTATTCAAAAATTATTATATATAACAAAATGGCTATTTTTCTAGTGATGTTATAACACGTTTACGTTATAATTTATATATATATATATATATATATATATATATATATATATATATATATATATGGCTTCAATACCTGTCACGTTGCATTTAGTCTGAACTTCACTGATTCTAATGCAATTACCCAGTTTTCTGTTGCAGATGGTACGTAGGCAACGCCTTGTGTCGTTGGGGCAGAATGCAAGATTCTGCACCATGAAGTAGTGATGTCAGTACTACTGACTTGTACACATCGATTTTCGTCTTTAATGAAACATCACGAATATTCCAAAGCCTGTGATAAAGAATTACCGAAGGCAGAACAAGACTTTCCAATTTTGCACTTAATTTCTTTGTCCATTTTAGCATCGTTGGATAAAATTGACACAGAGTAAATGAAAGTGGAAAGGGTTTTCAAGAATTTCCCCTCAACACAAACCAGTTGGGATCAAGTGTTACTTTATGCTGATGGTCAGACCGTAGGCTTTTGATCCACGTGAAAATTTGTTTACGAGCCAATTGCATATCCTCAAGGGCGTGGGCTACAAGTGTGCAATCATCTGTAAAAAGGGGGATCACGAACAGTTTGTACAACCGTCTTGATTCTTGCTAATAAAAATCCAACTCAGATAGGCAATGCACCCTTCATCTGAAATCAGAAGAGTTTTGCGGCAGAATGTTTTCGAAAGGGTCACTTTGCAAAAATGCGCCAGCTGCTCACTAAACAAAGTTTCTTGACTTTCGGTAACCAATTCTACAAACTTAGCGATGGCATCTCTTATCAGCGCCGTTCTAGCTTGTCTATTTTTTGAATTCCTGGAAAATGATCCTTTCAAAAATATTCTACCACAAAACTCTTCTTATTTCAGATTCACAGACGACTCCCTACAAATATATATATATATACATATATGCGTGTATGTGTGGTTGTGATTTCGAATGCATCGTGTGTAACAGCAAAATTGTCCAATTGTTAGATTAAGCTCTGAATCATTGTATTAACAGAAGTATCGTGATGATATAAAAGAAATTAACATGTTCATCACTAATTAATCATAGCTAAGGATCGCAGGCGCATGAATGATTGAAATAAATTTCATATTCATATATATATATATATATATATATATATATATATATATATATTATTTACATTATTAGGACTATTGTTCTCATCTTTGTCGCTATATTTCTTACAACGTTGTACGCTCCGTCCTTCTTCAGTTGGTTGCAATGTCGAACTAAACTCTTTATTTCGCTCACTGGGGTAGACTGTTCTAGTTTATAATGCCCAGAAATTCATACAGAGACACATGGCATATATATATATATATATATATATATATATATATATATATATATATATATATATATATATATATAGATAGATAGATAGATAGATAGATAGATGTATACACACATATATAAACACACACACACACACATATATATATATATATATATATATATATATATATATATATATATATATATATATATATATAAATGTGTTGGTCAAGTTCATAGGGAGATCAAGATATAAATGTATGTAGAGACATCCGTTGATAGACTAAAAGACATGAAAGTGTACTACATCTGGCCAACCATACATACATATATATATACAGATAGATAGATAGATAGATAGATAGATATGAATAAAGATAAATGGAAAATGTATCTTAGTCTACACGTTTCGTCCTCTGTTAAACTTTATCAAGTATTCAAAGGAAGAAACGTGTCGGCAAAGATGAGTTTTCGTTTTTCATTCAAGTCGTCTTTTTACTTCAGTTATAAGTGGATTTTTTACACACTTTTTACAGAAGATCTTCTCTTCAGCGTTGAGATGAGCAAATTTTATGAAAAAACTGATATTTACTTGGTCAGCATTAGACTGTCAATTTTCATGCGATCAGAGATGACTAGCAAATTCGTCCCGAGATAGAACAACCTTCTCGTAAATGTTTCATACAAGCTTAGGATGTATAAAGTCTGAGCTCTTTTCAGCTGCAAATGCTCAACCTTGCGATTGCAACTATTAAAAAATATATATATATGCATATATATGTGTGTGTGTGTATAAAAGTGAACATTGAAATCAACACTCAGAAGCGACAGGCTGTTTCATGCTAGACGCAATCGTAAGGCCGCGTCTAGCATGAAAAAGCCTGTTGTCTCAAAGTATGGACTTCAATGTTCACTTTTATATTTATATTTACATACGCTCTATCTCTGATATTGAGCACTTTAACCCATAAATATAGCAGACCTTAAAACTTCGTTTCTTCATATATATATATATATATATATATATATATATATATATATATATATATATATATATATATATATGTAACTGGTAATACTCGTTTGTTGTTTGGTTTTTATCAATAAATACTGTTCCGTTATTTTCCTTTTGAGCCAGTTTTACCCTGAAGATCCGTTTAGGTGAAACCCAGGTAGGTTTGCCTGGCTCCTTAGGTTTATTCTGATATATATATATATATATATATATATATATATATATTGTCAGCCA
The DNA here is from genome assembly GCA_963932145.1 of Acanthosepion lycidas. Taxonomy (NCBI): domain Eukaryota; kingdom Metazoa; phylum Mollusca; class Cephalopoda; order Sepiida; family Sepiidae; genus Acanthosepion; species Acanthosepion lycidas. The sequence continues at coordinate 22,800,430 of OZ010598.1, forward strand.
CATACAGATTGTTTCGCTATATCATGGCTCATCAGTGTGGCTAGACGTCCGGTTGCCTCTAGCTGGGAGAAAAACCCAGCTGAATTGGCGTCAACAGGATAATCTACTCCTTAGCCGCGAGTGCACGCCAGGGATGAAGGTAAATTTAGGCCCATTTATTTTTAGATAAACATGCCAGTGTCGGAGAGATCTCGATTCGTTTTAACGAAGGGTATTGCATTTGTAGCTGTAATAGTCACTGTTTACAAACTCACACTTCTTCCCCAGCTCAACCGAAATCATTTTTTCAGGAGCATATATATTGTCATCCACAGACAGACTGTTTCGCTGTATCACAGCTCATCAGTGGCTAAACATCCTGTTGCCTTTAGCTAGGATCGAAACCCCGCTGAATTAGTGTCAATATATATATATATATATATATATATATATATATAGAGAGAGAGAGAGAGAGAGAGAGAGAGAGAAAGAGAGAGGGGAAGAGGGAGAGAGAGAGTGAAATAATAAATGTCCATACCCTGACACGTAAATACCAACTGAATTTTGTTATAAAATTTTCAGTATAATGTTGGTTTCACCCGAAATCTGATCAAATATACGAGTCTTGGTGTGGCTGTAAAATTTTCAGCGCCTCCATATATATATATATATATATATATATATATATATATATATATATATATATGACGTATATCACTCTCTCTAAGCCTATGGATGTAAGCTGTTGTACTCCTTAATTCTCAAACAGACCGTTGATTGGTGTTGCCCTGAGGTCGTTAGCAAAACGAAGAACGAGTTGCCATTTCTATGAATAAATGAATAGTAAATCTATAGTGGTCTTGCTTGCGAATGCTCAGGGCAGTTCAACCCCAACCAATATGGTCGTCTTGAGACAATAAATAATTTCTAGCGAGTGAAAGAGTTAACCGGTGGGAGGCTATAACGATGAGGGAACATGACATAAGAAAAAGAAAAATACGGCGCTTTTTGTTTGACTGTTGTGGTCATGTTGATTGGATAAAAATCCCGGACTGGAAGTTGAGAGGCTTGATTGAGTCAGATTTGAGAAATAATTAATTGGTTGTGTTTTGACTTGTGGGAATGAAAATTGATCAAGGATAAAAGTATACGATCAGTAAGGAAAACATAGAATAAAAACCGGACAGAAGAAGAAGAAGAAGAAGAAGAAGAAGAAGAAGAAGAAGAAGAAGAAGAAGAAGATGAAGAAGATGAAGAAGAAGAAGAAGAAGAAGAAGAAGAAGAAGAAAATGAGGTTGGAATAAAAATTGAAAAACGCATGCATAAAAGAATGAAATGTAAGGAGAGTAAAAAAAGAGAAGAAATGAGGCTGGAAAAAAAGGAAGACGAAAAGAAGTGATGCTTGAAAAGAAAAGAATGATGTGTAAAAGAAGAAGAAGAAGAAATAAGGTTGGAATAAAAATTGAAGAAAGAAAGAAAGAAAAACGCTTGCAAAAAAGAAGGGAATCTAAAGAGAGTAAAGAAAGAATCGAAGAAGAAAGAGAAAAAGAAGAAGAAGAAGCAAGGAAGCTGGAATAAAACGGAAAAATTGAAAAGAAAAGAAGAATTACTTCAGGGAAGGGAAAATGGTCCTTAGGAAAAAGTTTAGAACAAAAGGAAAATAAAAGAAAGCAAGAAGAAGAAGAAAGACCTTATAAATTTCTATCCTGGTGTAACAAGGTGTCTCAAACCTTTCACGTACGATTTCATTTTCATGTCTTTTTTCACTGCTTTTTGGACTGTCATAGCTGAAACTCCTCTCTCACGTACCAAACGTCTAATAGACTAGGTTGGATCTTTTCTAATTGATCTTTTTAAGTCTAAATTGAAATAATGATACCTCTTCCTGTTGTTACCTCCTGATCCAGTTTTCCTCTTTATTGTTCCCTCTTTTTTAAACTTATTCACTATTCTGTTGATGGTTCTTGAATAGATTTTAAAAATGGAAACTAGAATGTGAATGTTGGTATCACTACTGAAGGCCTAAATGATCTTTTTCCGCTCAGTTGGGAAGACAATGAGGCTGATAGAAAATGATTTTATCCTGTTCTCTTTTTAGCTGAATACCTTAAAGTGTTTTTCAATGATCCTTACGGCAAAGTAAAAATCTTATCTGAAAACCTGGAAAAAAAGAAATTCATTTAGTTTAGTGGTTTTTAGATATTTAACATTTGGTAGGATGGACAATTTTGCTGTTACACTATTTGAACAATTTTGCTGTTACACTATTTGAACAATTTTGCTGTTACACCCGGCATATGTCCCAAGTGATATCTGGAGGTTAATGCGAGTCCAAAAAGATATTCAATGCAAGGAGTCTCATTTGAGAGTACAAAAGATATTACTTTAAAAGAATTACGACTTATTTAAACGAAAGGTTTTTGCTCGTGTGTGTGTGTGTGTGTGTGTGTGCGTGCGTGTGTGTGTGTGTGTGTGCGTGTGTGTGTGTGTGTGTGTGTGTGTGTGATTTCAGTACTGCTCTGAAGTATTTAAAGTTGGTGATCTTTTAAGACAGCTTCCTGATTTGGGAGCCATGTCAACACAATCTCTGCCAGATGTCTGGGATTAGAAACATTGATGAGATTGACTATTTCTTGGCACTTGTCAAAGAATCTTCCGTCGCACAAAGCAACGGCACAACTGCGATTTGGAATTCATAAACTAAAATTTCCGGAGACTGCCTGGAAGTTCTCGGCTCGACCAACATCCAAAAATCAATATTTCATTGACCAAACAGCAGAATAACGACTTCAGAAAGTGACCTGGGACGAAAGCTTTTCAACATGTGCCTGTATGAGATCTATCATGTGTATTTGTATATTAGGGTTCATTTTTTCGCCAATATACTCATACGCAGGTTCGCACACAGCCAAAAGATACATTTTCTTATTTAAGATTTCTGACTGCTCATGCTGGTAGATGAAAATAAAAGTGCTTAAAAAATAGGAATGTCTACTCAAACAGTTGCATGTACTAAATATAACGCTTAAAGTAACACGAAATAATATCGGAATATATATATATATATATATATATATATATATATATATATATGTGTGTGTGTGTGTATGTGTGTGTGTGTGTGTGTGTGTGTGTGTGAAAGACAATAGGAAAACTGTAATAACCACCGACGCGTTTCGTCCAATGTTGACTTTTTTAAGGCAAAAGCTAAAAAGTCCACATTGGACGAAACGTGTCGGCTACTATTATAGTTTTCCTATTGTCTTTTACATTTATAAATATTGTCATTTTCTAAGGGTTAACTTTGAGAAATTTTTCATATATATATATATATATATATATATATATATATATATATATATATATATATAATACTAGCAGCATGGCCCGACGTTGCCCGTGCTTGATTCAAAAATCTTACGACTCATACAGCAATCGCTATCACTTGACTTAAAATATTTTTGCCCTTCCTTGCCTTTAAAAGAAGTGCCCTTTGCCGTGCAGATGTTGCTACATGCCTTACTTCTTGCCTATATCACACTGCGAAATTTTTCTAAGCTCTATACTAAACATTAAATCTGATACGAAAAATGGACTAAACAAAATGAACCGAATGAAAAAAGAATGTTAAGAACAAATACTTTTTCACACCCAACCCAGTTCTGCGGAATAAGAATGAACGTTGAGTTTAAGCAAGCGAATGAGCCAATTGGAGTAAAGTGCTATGCAGATTTAAATTTTTCCCACTTGTGACGAATGCAGCTATCGATTTTTTTGCATGCTAGCATGCTAGTTAACATTCGTGTCAGTCAGCTGTTGGCTCTCACGCTTGCCAATAGAATCTTCCTGCCTATTCGTGGCAGCCAGCCATTGGCTCTCACTCTAGCCAGTACAAAACGGTCGCAAACTACATGAAAACTGCCATAGAAGCATGAAAAAATCGATTATTTCAACTATGGGAGTTGGGAAATGTAATGTCGGTCTTGGCCTTGCCGCTAACTTGGAGCATGTGCATGTAAATTTTGGTGCAAATCCGTCGAAAATTGCGGCCGTGCATTCGTTACACACACACACACACACACACACACACACACACACACACACACACACACACATCGTGCCTTTTATAGATAGAGATATATTTATAGTTGTTCCAACGAGAGAAAAATGTATATTTTAAAAAAGAGAAAGCGCAAACGCTTTTGGTTATAATGTGGATATGTTTTAGTATATATATTATATTTTATTCGTCACTGCTACACGTGTTTCCAGTCTCGTGACCTTCTTCAGCAAATCAAAGGAATAAACTTTTAAAAGGAATACATTTTACTTATGTTCTTTTAGTCTCATTGTTCGTTTTCTGTATTTATTAATGAGCCTTGAACTCTTTTCTGGACTGTTGGCAAAAGTGAATTTCTGCCTAAGTTTTAATAAAACCGTTAGGTTTGGTATGAGAAGTGGTGATGATAGATGTGTTGATGGGAGATGTCTTCCTATCCCTGTGTGCGTGCGTGTTCCTGTTAGCCTGCATATATATGTTCCCTCCCCATATATACATGTATATATGTGTATTCTAATTCCTTATAAGACAGTATGTATATTTTTAAGGAAAATAGTTTATCAAGTTCAGTAGCTGTTATCACTATTTCCAGTATTGCTATAGGCTTCCTTCGTAAACTTGATTATGTCTTCGAGTTGCATGCGCTATCCACTTTAGTTGAAATTTCTTAAGTGATGTCGTTTCTATTATTTGGTTCGCTTTTTGTTTGTGATTATGTAGCGCCAATCCACAAGGTTCGAAGAAGGATGGTTCTCACTGAGACGTACAAGTTTCATTCTTTCAAAGTAATTTTTAAGTACTGGTCTTAGAAGTTATATTCAGCTGACAGTTTAGATATTTCTGAACGAGTTAGGTGACTTAAATTACATTCATATGAAAATGTCGATCTGACGAGGCTATTTAAGAACATAACTAGAGTTTGGGGGTTAATTACTGGTTGTGTAGCAAGTTGCGGTTTTGTTCGAAAAAAAAGATAAAATTAATGTAAGACACTATTAGACACAAAGTTGTTATATACATATATATATATATATATATATATATATGTGTGTGTGTGTGTGTATATATATATATATATATATATACACACACACACATATATATATATATATATATATATATATATACATTTTTTTTAAGCATTCAACCCCAAGCAAGGCAGGAAGCCACAAGCACGCAAGGGGTTACAGAGAGTTGGAGTGAGAGCAAAGAGGAGTGATAGAGGAAAGGATGAAGAGACGTTTCGGGGATAGATCATGGCATCTGGAGACGTCGATTGACGTTACATTTGAATAGTTGTAGATTATAGCTATCAGGAAAACAAGAAATGGGGAGTTTTACAGGCGAGAAGTGCGAGACATGAAGCTATGAGAGTAGAAGAGACGGCTACATTTAACAGTTTCGACAGTGACAGGGTGAGAGCGAGATGCCAGCTTAGTTGAGCGCTTAAATTCATGTAGTCTGGGAACCAGCGAAAGCAGTTCATCGGAGCTGTTACCATGAAAGTATTTGTAAAAAAGACAGAGAGAGGCGACAGCATGTCTGTGAGAGAACGACTGCAGACGAGAAGCCAGACCAGGGCCTATTACATTGCATATCCGTCTCTGGATTTTATCACGGACCTTGAGATAAATATATATTATGAAATGGATTAGGTCCGACAAATATTTCACTTATTTTCTGTTTAGACGTTCTTTGAATAAATACGATTTATTTAAGTAAATGCTCTGTTTTTAAATAAGCAGTATTCATTACATTTACCGGCCTGAATGCAATTGTAATTAGTATTATTTATTTAAAATCAGAGTATTTACTTAAATATATCGTATCTATTAAAATAACGTATGAACAGAATATATATATATATATATATATATATATATATATATATATATATATATATATAATCTAGTAGTAATTAATATATATATTCTAGAAGTAATGAATTAAGGAATCGGAGATCCGAATTTGAATTACATTGGAATCCATTACATTCTTTTACGTGCTAATACCCTTGGGAAAAGTATGAATTCTCCTCTTCTCCCTCCAGCTATGGGTAAATAGCAGGACAGACTGGGTTCTATAGCCTTGTATGGCAACTAGTCTAGAAGGACAACTTTGAATTCAAAACCTGCGGAGGGTCGTTTGGGGACCTTGTTGTATGTGGTGCACCAGGTCTCTGTATTCGGCCCTTCAAGAAGTGTGAATGGTTCTGCACAAAACCTTTACCACTATGATCAAATCATATGTCCTGGTGTCGGTTCCTGGGAACCGAGCTACTTGACCCTCATACGTCGAATACAACGAGAGAGTCGAATATACATATATATATATATATATATATATATATATATATATATATATATATATATTATATATATATATAAAGGCGATTGAAAAGGTACTGCGATTAATCTTTTTATTCAATTTTACTTGTGCTCGGATAAATATTTTCTTTTCTGGACATAAAGTGTGTAAAAAAATCTGTTATATAACCGAGCGCTTTCGGCTATTCTGTTAGCCACTAATAACTGAATATGTACATTTTTATATATCTGTATCTATAGGGAATTAGTATGTTTCTTTATTACTTTCCAATCCGTTTAGCACGTCGTGACTGTGTTCATATTTAACATTATTATGTGTTGGATCTTTCTATCAATGCTTTCATTACTTTTAGCATTATTTTACATGTGTATGAGGCTCTTATAGTTGTATTTTCTAGGAATATGTTGCAGATTAAATTTGGTAGGTTTCCATGTCTGTTTAAATGGGGTCCTAAATGAGCTATGGTCAAAGAAAGTCTTCTTGATAGGCATGTTGTGGTATGTCCAATAGAATTACTGAATTTGGTTTTGATCAGGAGGAGCTGTTCTTTAAGAGACTCGTGAATTAATAAATAACATTGGTTCTCTTTAATAAACGATGACGGTAGCTGCTTTAATTTATTTGTTTTTTTTTCTAATAGATAATTAACTTAATTGTTTTGTTCTTGTCGACTGGGGTTGTGTATTTCTTTATGTTTCTAAGGAAATATTCTTCCTCCTTGTAGTTAATGTGCATTTGATTTTTATAGAAAATCTTTTTGTTTTTATGTCTATGTTCAGTGTTGCTGTTGGTTACTTTAGAAAGAAATAATCTAATTTGGTTATATATGAGATAGTTTGGAAAATCGTTATTAACTAGCGTCTGTATCACGTTGTTGGGTTCTTTAAAGGATAGCGGGGGAGAGGTGAATTCTCGTGCGGTCTCTTGAGGAATTTTTATAACACTTATTTTATATATAAGTGGACATTCACTCGTAAAATTAAGACGGCAAGTGTTTCTACCTGTAGGTGCTTTTTTTTTGTATAACGAAGTCGTGCATGTGTTATTACTAGATTGTACGAGAACGCCTAAGAATGTTATTTTATTTTTTTGACTAAGTTTGTAGGTAAAGTTAAAGACAGAATTTTTTTTCCAAATGTAGTTTTCAGATTATCGATTTCTATTTTATCTTCAGCTAAAATAAAAAATATCATCTGCATAGTGGGCATGATTGTTAGCAAAAGGATGCGCCCAAAATACGAACTGCGAATCTGAGATACCCAAAATCAAACAGGTGCGGCGGTTTAAATATCTGTGAAGTATTTTAACAAACGGTGGACAGAGTGGCACTGAAATCCGAAGACGTATTTGGATAGCCAGAGAAATATTCTAAAAGCTAAGTCGAGTACTAAGAAATATGAAAATTTCGCTAGAAACAAAGGAAAGAGGTACTAAACTGCCATGTGATATCTGTCCGCCTGTATGACAGTGAGTGCTGGATTATCTCCTCAAAGATGAAGAGGAGACTTGAAGCAACAGAAATGTGGTTCTACAGAAGAGTACTGACGGTACGAAGGGCTGAATATCTGAGCAAAGGCGAAGTTTTGAAGAAAATGGGAGCAAAAAGAAAACTAATACTTAATATCAGGAAGAGACACTTGAGGTTTCTAGGACATATAGTAAGAAAGGAAGGCATGGAAAATTTGGTACTCACAGTACATATACAGAGCAAGAGGGACAGAGGAAAACAACGCATAACTTTATGAGCTTAAACAAATGGATGGCGACAGGACTTAGGAGAAATAACTAAAAGACAAAGTTTATTAAGAGATACGAAGAAGAGGAAGTTGTGGAAAGCCATGATCGACTATGTCTTGAGTGGACACAACACATAAACTTTTTAAAATACTTTTTTTCGACATGAGACATGTAGTAGTTAAAGCAGATCGGTCCGAGTGGATTGCCCATACTAACACCATTAGTTTGAGTATAAACATTGCTATTATGGTCGTAGAAGGTGTGCAGTAATTTCCTGAGAATAATAAGTTTGATGAATGGGAGTAGAATCAGATTATATCGATAGTTTCGTCGACAGGACGTTTGTGAATAGATTTTCAACATCAAGTGGGGCTAAAATGCCTTAGCTTGATTGTGCTGTCTTAAGGATTTGTAGAAATTAATGAGTAAATGTGATACTATATTTGGTAAATAGATATGGGGTAATAATATTATTGATGAATTTTGATAACTGGTAAATAGTGTCTGTGACATAAAGGGTAGTGTGGGTATCCTGATTTATATATTTTAACGTTTACTTATAGCTATCCAAGTTGGAAATTTCCAATGATTTTGTTGATTTTCAAGGATCCTACGTCCACACTGTTTCATGCTCCGAGGTGTTTTTATTTAATTTAGTAAATTTAAACCAATCGTCAATGATGTAAAGTTTTTTTATAATAATCCAGTTTTGTCTAAAATTACATATGTATTAGCTTTATCGGATCTTCTGATGACAATATTCGAATTGATTTTTAATTCTTTTGTGTGAGTTTTGAAGTTTTTTATTAAGATATTTTTATAATTATTGCTAGGCGAGGTGTGCTCTCTGCCTTAAAAAGATGTCTTAGGTCTGAATGAAATTTTATTACTCTATCAGATTCAAATTGGGAAAGTGACTGGTGTAGAATTTCAATATATATATATATACATTTCACATATATAAAAATCTAAATAATCATTTAAAAAATCAATCAAATTGAACAGAAACAAGGCAGCTGGGCCAGGCGGAATTGTAATGGAAATGCTGACAGGCTTAGATGACTTTAGCATAGACAAGATCACTGAAATAACAAATGAAATCTACAACAGCGGGGATATACCAGAAGACCTCAGCAGATCTATCTTCATAGCTATGCCTAAGAAACCAGGCGAAAACAAATGTGAACTCCACGGAACAATAAGCCTAATGAGCCACATGACAAAACTCATCATCCGTATTTTGTTGAATACAACACGCAGCAGAATCAGACCAGAGATAGGACAAGAACAGTGCGGGTTTGTTAAAGACACCGGAACAATGAACACAATATTCATGCTCAAAAATTTATCAGAAAGACCATTACAGATGCAGAAGGACATGTACCTATGTTACATAGACAACGCAAACGCCTTCAAAAAAGTATGCCAAAAGATCTGATGGAACAGCTCAGCAAACTTGATATATTCGGGAGGGATATCAGGATAATCAAGAACTTATACTGGCAGCAAACAGCATGCATGAACATAGGGATTCAGTGAATATACAAAAATAGAAAGGGACGTAAGGCAAGGAGGCATCTTCTCCCCCGACCTGTTCAACCTATACAGCGAGGCAATTCTGAAAGAATTGGAAATACTACGTGGATTTAGCATTGGTGGCCATAACCTTAACAACATACGATACGCATATGGCACAGTACTGATAGCAGACACAGAAAAGAAATGACAAAATCTCCTACAGAAGGTAGCGACGGGGAGTGAGAAGAAGGGACTAAGCATAAGCTACAAGAAAACAGAATGCATGGTCATCAGTAAAAGGAAGAGCCCGATATGCGATTTGCAGGTCGGAAACACTAGAATCAAGCAGACGCGGAAGTTTAAATATCTGGGAAGCGTCTTGACAGGACGTTAAATGCGACGCTGAGATCCGTAGACGTACTGGGATGGGCAAGGACGCATTCCAAAACCTGGGCAGAGTATTGCGAGACAGGATTTCTTTGGTAACAAAGAAAAGAATATTGAGCTGTTGCGTGACATCTGTCCTTCTTTACGGCAGCGAATGTTGGACGATATCCTCAAAGATGAAGAAGAGGCTCGAGGCGACAGAGATGTGGTTTTACAGAAGGATGCTAAGGATATCATGGACTGAGCGTGTGAGCAAAGATGAGGTCTTAGAGAGGATGCAGACAAGTTGGAGGCTTATACTTAACATCAGAAAGAGGCAGCTGTTTCTGGGACATAATGAGGAAGGAGGGCTTGGAGAATCTAATACTCACGGGTCGAATAGAGGAAAAGAGAGACAAATGAAAACAACCCGTGACATATAAGTGGGCTTAAGCAAGTGGATGACAGAACGAGGTCTGTGGGAGGTAGCAGAGAGAAGGAATTTGTTGAGAGCTGCAAGGAATAGAAGGAGGTGGAGAGCCATGATCACCTACGTTCTGAAAGGACATGGCACATAAAAAGAAATAAATAATGGTTAATAGAATAGCCGAAATCGCTCGAATATATACAGGAAGCCCAGTAAAAAAAAGGGACACAGTCTTCGCTGTTAGTTAACCCGTAGCTGGGCTATCAAGAATAATAGCGAATAATTATGAGAGGGAAAATGAGAAGATAAATTTGGGTTGCATCGAAATCTGTGTTTCCTGAAGTTTAAATAAACGATTGATTTCCAGACCGCAACTCTTCAACTGCGAACTCGATTCATGTTGTTTGTGTGGCCTACTCTGCCTTTCACACGGTTAGTGTTCGTTCCCAAACAGTCCTAATTTCGAATGTTGATTTTCAAGGTAATTAACATAAATATTTCCAATATATTTGAGGTAACTATGATTAAACAAATTCTATTTAACTCAAGAATTATTCAGCTATGGTGACAATAACAGGGCGAACCGGATTCTCTAGCCTTTGTAGGGCAATCTAGAAGGACAATTTGGAATTCAAAACCATGGAAAAGATAACGAGAAAGCATTTTTAGTTTCTTTGCCAAGAACCGTCATTGAAATTTGCAGATATTAAAAGTAACAGGAGTCCATGGCAGGCATGAACGCCCTTGTTGTGTTTTGTTTTGTTTCGTTTTTTTTTTTTTGTTTTTTTTTAAGATGGGAAATAATGAAGATGGAAACCAGAGTATGAATATTGGTACCATTACTGAAGGCCTGAATAATCTCTTTTCTCTCACCATTGCTAATTTTGCTGACACAAAACGAACTCAAAGGGTTTTTCAGTGATTCTTACGAAAGATTTTGTCAAGATGTCTAAACGTCTTATCTGAAAACCTGGAAAAAAGAATCTTAATTGGTTAAGTGTTTTTTTAGATGTTAAGCATATTGTGGGATAGACAATTATGCTGTTACACCCGGTATATATATATATATATATATATATATATATATATATATATATATATATATATATGTTACACAACGAAATCCAAAATTACCTCATACGGTTGGGGTGATAGATCTATTAGGTTGGTGCAAAAATAATATCGTTTTTTACGTATTTTTTAACGTCAAAAAACGATATTATTTTTGCACCAACCGAATATTTCAACCGATGATGAAAACTACGTCAGTTTTACTCAATTCCGGGGTACAAACTAAGTTCGTGTTTGAATTAGAAATTTAACTTTGACAGCTGTCGAAAAATTAAATTTCTAATTCCAACAACAGGCTTGAATAGAACTAATTTAATTGTTGTTGTCGATTAATATAGATCTATCCACCCCACTATATGAGGTAATTTTGGCTTTTATTGTGCAATATTATTCATATGTTCTGTTATAATAAATAAATTCAGCTCTTTTTGTGGATCAATTTTAATATTTTATATTACTAGGATCCATTTGGATTATGTACCAGCGGATTTATTACATGTACTATATATATATATATATATATATATATATATATATATATACATATATATACAGGATGTCCATAGAGTTCGTGTGCACTTTAAAAAATTTATAACTTTATTTGTATTTGCGATAGAAATAATCTGTAAAAAATGTTATAAAGTTTAATGTACCTAGTTTTAAGTAGAGCTAAAATAACTAATGTGATTTCAGGCATTACTGTAAATCAGTTGGCAAATGTTTTCCGTGAACTGCAAAATCGTATTACCCTTTGTATTGCTAATGATGGAGGACATGTGGAAACTTAAATAAAATTTCAATAAAACCTTAAAAAATATAGATTTACTTCTTTCTAATTCTTTTTACAAATTATTTCTATCACAAATACAAATAAATTTTAATGGACATCCTATATATATATATATATATATATATATATATATATATATATATATATATATATATATATATATATATATATATATACAGGATGTCCATAAAGTTCGTATATATATATATATATATATATAGCCGAGTTCGAATTCCATTCGAATCCATTACATTCACTTACGTGCTAATAGCTTTGGAAAAGGTATTAATCCTCTTCTTCTCTGTCCAGCCTTGGATGGTAACTGGTCGAGGAGAAGGACAACTCTGAATTTAAAACCTGCGGAGGGTTGTTTGGGGACCTTGTGCCACGTAGTGCACCAGGTCTCTGTATTCGGCCCTTCAAAAAGTGTGGATGGTCCTGCGCAAAGCCTTCACCACTATAATCACATCGTATGTGCTGGTGTCTGGTTTTCGGTTCCTAGGAACTGAGCTGCTTGACGAATACGACGAGTGAGTCCACGATATATATATATATATATATATATATATATATATATATATATATATATATATATTATCTTAAATCCATGTCTTTTGTTGTGGCCCGTTATTAGACACATAGTGCATAATTTTAACGGTATCTGTAAGAAATGTTAAAGTTAAAAAGAGGAGTGAAATGACTTTTGCTGAAATCCAAGTTTCCCGAATATTTTCAGCCCACAGCTCATCTTTTCTATCGATATTTGATTCAATATCTATCGTCTTTTTTGTCTCTACCATTGGTCCCATTTGTTGGTATCCGTGTCCAAACAGCCATACTTTCCAATGTTGGTTTTCAAACCAAACAGCTTCTACACAAAATGACTGACACATTACATTAATCATACCTAATTTATATATACGTTTTGACAGCAGATCTTAAATATTCAAGGTTGGTCATTCTTTATGACAGTTTTGATATTTGGTGAGCATGTAAACGCAATCTCTAGAATTAGCAATATTAATGGGATTGACAGGCTTACGGCCATACCAGATTGAAACACCAGTTCACGTCCAATTAACGAGCTTAAGTAACGTTGAAACCGGTCAGTGTATAGATGGGTAACCAGCTTTGAAATTCCAGACGCTGTAAGTGTGTATGTGCGGACGGTTGGATGGAGAATGGCTCGGAATTAGAAACCGGGGAGTCGAATTCCTTACATTTACTTACGCACAAATACACTTGGGAAATGTATGAATCTGTTATAGTGGAACACACCTATTCTATAGTTAATACTCTCCCACCTATAATAAGTAGGAGTAGTAAGAGTAACGAGGGAGTCGCTAAGTGAGTCAGTTAGGCTGACCGGCTGATCGGTTGAACTCTCTGCCTTCGGGCGGGGAGGAGCCCGAACGAGGCTACGCCGAAGGGCGAATTCTCTTTCGGGGAGGTAAACCGACCGTGAACCCGATTATACTGGTTCAAAGGGCATATTGTTGGCCGAGCCCACGGGATCGGAGATCCCACGTAAAACCGGCCTTGTGCCACATGATGCCCTCGTGGGGGGGACTAAATACCGTTTTTCAGTGAGTTGGTCAGTCAGTCGATGCCGGACGACCGTTAGTCGGATACTAAAGTATCAGCGACCACAACTATATTTCTCTGCGTCATTACCTATTATATCAAGTTCCTAACGTTTTGTACGTCGAACCTATTTTAGGACCGACTTAGTACAAATACAAGCCTCTACTTTGAAACAACTCCATAACAGAATCCATGTTTTTCCCGCCAGAATCTATGGGTTAAATTACTGTCCAAGTTGGGTTCTATAGCCCTGGTTAGAAACCAGTCTACCACAAAAAGTAACAGCTGTCTACTGCGGGAAGTCTTCTGTCAATCAATCAATCATAAATCAAAAAGTGGCATGATCGTCTAAGCATGCCACATCCGTCCCCTATCTACACGCAGTAGATAGATAGATAGATAGATAGATAGATAGATGTACTTAATATTTTAAGTTCAAATGATGATAATAAAACGTACGCTGTTCTTATCTCATTGTCGTGGAAAGGTAGATTAAATTCATTTCAGCGGAAAGGAATAGTCCTCAGTTATGGGTTAAATAGTAGAACAGACTGGATCGTTTAACCTTAAATGGAAACCAGTCTGCCGCAGAAAGTAACGGCAACATACTGCGGAAATATTCTGCCAAGTCAATCAAGAGTCGAAAAAAGATATGATCGCTTAAGCCTCTACCATCACGCATCGATCCAGTGCGGTAGGATAATGGTCCATTCCTCCCCCATGAACGGCAAAGTTGGTGAGGCCTGGGGAAGACCTACGTTTAACAACGAGCATTTACCGGCTGAGAAGAAGAAGAAGATGGGATTGGCCACTTCTTGTCACCTGTCAACGCAATAAATGTTTTCCATTGCAACTGGGATTCCGAATTCATTAAATGGTTTTCTTCATCCTCAGATATGAAGTCGGCTGATGCCGAGCACTTTGTACGAATGAAACAAACGGTAATTATGTCTTTAATATTCTGTTAAAAGAATTGAAAGTCAATGGACGATATTTTCGGAGTGGACAAGAGTAACAGAATGACTATAGATATATGCTTTGCTTTATCATTAATGTTTTCTTGTCCAGAATATTTAAACTGGCGTAGTCCTGGGTATAATGATAAACTACATCCTGCAGCAAGGCTTCTGATCGGGAGATTGGTGATTTTGAGGAGTGTGGTACCAACTCTTAATTTCTGTTGTTCTCTGATCCACCCTGACTCGGGGTGAGTACCCCCCCCAAACAAAAATAAAATACATTTATTATAGTAAAAATACAAACAATACACTTTTTATATGGAAAAATTACCAACAGTACATTTTATGGCAAAGTAACGAACAATATATTTTACCTGTGGTTGAAAGCATACAATTGCGTTCAAAATACTTAGTTGAAGTCATAAACTTTTTGTCCAAAATATTACCATTTTAGCATTAAGTAACCCACAAAGGTGTTGATATGCTGCTAAACATGAAATAACTGTTTCATGACATTAATCCATATTTTATCTTACAAGTTTCTTAAAGAAATCAAACTGTATGCCAAAATATGAGTTCAACAAAACTAGATTATAAAATATCGCTATCACCGAATCTAGTAAGTATGAACACAAACATGCATATACAGTGGGCTATGATAAGTTTTTAACAAAAACTGTTCTTTTCAGAAATACGGACATGATGCCAAAAGACGTTAAATTCAATCTCTTCATCACGAACCTTGGTACGGGCAACACGTGTCCGACTTCTATTTGTGATATGGCTTGTAATATAATAGTGATATAGACTGAAAGCTGGTCAATCGACACACACTCCTAAGTAGTGTAACACGCTTCTGTTGTATTTACTGTTCAATACACTATTTATCTGCAACTTCTTGTTTTGTTATTTCTTAATCAATTACATGGTCACAGCAGTTTATAAACAAAAATACAGTAGGATAGGCGACTATGAGCACTACCAATGCTGACGTTATCTTTCTTCTATCTTTCCTATGATGTACATATAAAATGGAAATAAAATAACATTTACATAAACGGTTGTTCCAGACTTGAAAGTCATCCATTGAAAGCGGTTCCATTTAGATTAAATCAATGTTCGGAATAAATAACAAATTTAATAGTTCAACATAACCAAATTATATACAGTTGGTTTCATACCGTACAACTACAAACACTCCAGACGTCATCCTTATACAACTTTAATACCACAGTCAAAATTTGAGTAATACGGTGGTGTTTGTTTTTGGGGTTTTTTTATGGTAGATTGAACGTTCTGTAAAAATTAAGATATAACTAAAAATATATCTGTAAAGGACAATACGAATAAAAAAAACAAAAGGAAAATTCATCTTAGCCAACGCGTTTCGTCCTCTGATGGTCTCTATCAAGGCAAATATAAGGATTTTATTTCGCAAAAAGTATTTATAAACAAGAGAAAATATTTTAATGTTTTAAGAATTTTAAAATTGAAGAACGCTCACAAATATACATTAGGTTAGCTGAAATTCAAGGTAAATTACGGAGGATGCTAAGTGATATAATTGATAAGTGATATATATATATATATATATATATATATATATATATATATATATATATGAAATAATAGAAGGTGTTTAATTTAACCGTTTTCTTTGAATTTCTAAAAAGAATTATATTTATGTATCTTCGTTATAGAAAGGAGTATATCTTTAAGGCATGAACATATTTGTAAAAAAAGCCGGTTCGCAGATTTATATTTTGGCAAAATTCGATAGCGGCATTGTCAATAATTTCCCATCTAACTTACTTTCTCTTTTAATAAGTTTGGCATTTTTAGATCAAAGTTGTCGTTGACTAATGCATTTGTTAAATTGTTATGCATAAGATACTTTTGTCATTTTGTGTATTAAATGCAATTGTGGCATACAATACTGTATATGATTACAAGGCCAGTCAGTTGTTAGTGATATAGCAATGAAAAGTACTATATCTATTACTACAAAGTACTATAAATATAACTAGAAAAGTACTAAGAATTTGATATAAACTAGTTTATTTTGCTAAAACATAGCACATTAGTCCAGGCAAGTCTTAGTGTTCTGTATACTTAGAAAATATTTGAAGGTAAAAATAAAAATTAGGTTCAATTTGAACTCTAGGTTACAAATGACTTTCGAAACGTAACAGCTAATGATGTGTACAAAATATCCGTTCACTAATATGATAGATGAACTTAAGAATTTTAACAAAGACCTACCGGTAATACTGACTTATCACTGGGTCAGCAGAAAACGCTGTTATTATTATGTCGGTAAGAAAACTTCGGCTGTTCTAGAAATACAAAAAGACTCATTATTTATTCACCAGTGGATTTTCACAACTCAACTCCGGCGACGCTAAATTTGCAAGAATGCGGACACTGAATTTTTTCTAATTACTGTGGTTTTGTGTTATCCTTTTTTTTTTTTTTTTAGAAGTTATATGTCTTTGACGAAGATGTTTTTGTTTCTTTTTTAACAGAATCATTGCGTTTTTCTTTTGTTGTTTTCTGTGACTTTTCAGCAGGTATCATAGAATACAGTGCTTCTTCGTGCACATATCATGCCCTGCCAAAGAGGAACTGGACCTCGATAAACCCGTCTTTGCAGAACCAAATTTTGCCCACACACTAAACAACTTTTTATGTGCTGATAAATTATTTAACTCTCAGAAAGATCAGGAAACTTCAAAAGAACATGACAAATATTGCTTTCTGGTCTTTTGTCGTGAATAAGCTTATCTCGCCTACAGGCAAGACACGACACAAGTGAAGCGTGGCTGATAGGCAGAATTTTCACTTCCTTGCACAAAAAGTGGTTGATCATGGGTTACAGAAAAAATTTGTTTCAGAGGCCGCAGAGATTGGGCAATTTTGTTATGTGGCTACATGCACGAATGTGAACCTACATGTTAGACGTTCTATCATATTTTCCCTCATGCGGAGACGAGTAAATACGATATATTTTGTACGGAAACTATAAAGCTATTTTGAATTATTTTATACCCAAATGCACAGATTTCCTGTAACTTGACAATCAATCCGAAGGCACCTTACCGCGCATGAGCCAACCAGCACACTTCTATGAGGTTTCTCAGCAGTAATATTATGTGAGCTTATCTACGGGGTAACCATCAAAATAATAAAGAGCATTTCGCTGCTCGTTTTTTCGCGTCTATCGTTTTGGGATAAAGCATAGCATCACTCAGAGGTGTTACTCTCTCCTACTGTCCATATTGAGTTCACAGCAGCAGGAAGTTTTATGAAAGCCCGGACTTTTTTTCAAAATTGCTAATGAAATGAAAATTTCAGGTCGTAGGCGAAACTAGGGAAATGTAATATGGGATTCTCATTAGGAAACACCAGAAGAATAAATCGAATTTACTATCCAACAGAAACTTTTGATTTAAGTGGAGTTGATCTGCAGTGACCCTAAGCGATGTCCAAGTTTTAACTCGGTGTCACATTAGAATGTCAAAAAATCTAAAAGGTAGCTCCGAATCTCCCAAGGAAGGAATCGGGCCTCAGATGATGTCGGTGATGGAACTAACATAAACAAGAAGGTGAACCTAACTGAACTTAGGATATGCACACATCTGTCAGCCGGATAAGTGATGGTTATATGAAAGCCCGATCTACGAGATGAGAGGCCGAATCCCTTAAACGAAGAAGATAGGACGTTCGAAGAAAACGCGAAGCCACGTTCTCTTGATTCAACCGACGTTAATTTGATGTTGATTTAGTCTTGCATTCTTACCATTACAGAAATATAAGCAGGCTTCTGATTGTGATCGGAAAGTAGGAAATATTTTGAGAAAGGGCAAAGATCACCAGCAAAAATACGTGATATCACAAAGATGTACTTTGAAAAGAACATATCCGAGTTATTTTATGTATTGCTAATGTTAAATGCCTCACTGCTTCCTGAACAGATCTCATATGTTTTGTAATAAATAATATAGACAATCCATGATGGAAGGAAACAGAGAGGTTTACAACCCGATGTAGAGGCCATTCCCAAAAAATGTAAAAAAAAATTGAAAAATTCAATGTTTAGTCATTTGGCCAGAATTGAGGATGTTGGTCCGACAGAGTTTTCAGCATTACGTCACGTGATTTCATGATTAGGTTTATTAAGTTTATTAATCCGTTCTTTCGTCATTCCGTTATTCCGTGTTTTCGTTTGGTTTGGTTTGGTTTGGTTTGGTTTGGTTTATAGCATATAAACCTCAAAGGGTTATTTAATATCAACAATTTTATATATATATATATATATATATATATATATATATATATATATATATATATATATATATATATATAATCTTATATATAGAGGCGACAGTCTGTTTCATGCTATATGCAATCGTCAGTCTGTTTCATGCTATATGCAATCGGTGGCCTGACGATTGCATATAGCATGAAACACTGTCGCCTCTAAGTGTTGACTTCTATGTTCACTTTTATATTTACACACGCTCTATCTCTGATAGTGAGCACTTTATTCCATAAATATAGCACACTTTAAGACTATGTTTCTTTATAATCTTATATATATATATATATATATATATATATATATATATATATATATATATATATTCCTATATATATATATTTAATTATTTATTTAGTAAATTTATAACATAAACATGTTATAAAATCACTACAAAAATAGCGATTTTGTTTCAACACTCCCGGTGTCTTATCAATTGTTGGTTATTGGAATTCATTCCGTATACACCAATTATATACTTGTATATATATATATATATATATATATATATATATATATATATATATATATGAAGAAATATACTCTTAAGGTGTGCTATATTTATGGGATAAAGTGCTCAATATCAGTGATAGAGCGTTTATAAATATAAAAGCGAACATTGAAGTCAACACTTAGAAGCAAAAGTTTATTTCATGCTAGACGCAATCGTCAGACCACCTATATATATATATATATATATATATATATATATATATATATATATATTTTCTTAAAAATGTATTGCTGGTAATATTTATTTTTAAAAAATGTATTGCTGGTAATAATTTTTCCTTCAAAAATTCATTGCTAGTAATAATTTTTTGCAAAAAACTATTGCGGGTATTAAAACCTATTTTTGCACTTTCATAGTGTTTTGAGCCCAGTTTTTGGGTGATCAACCCTTTGCCCATAGCTGGGGCCCTAACAAGTGCTACCATCCTGGGTCAGGATGAATCTGGGAACACTAGCAATTAAGAGGTGGTTCAACGCTCCTGAAAACCTCCTGGTCAGTGGTCTTGCTGTTGGATGTCGATTATTGTCTAAACTAGGACACGGATGTAGTTTATCGTCACACTCAGGACTCCCTGATTTCGTTCCGTCATTCCGTTTATCCTTGATTTGGTTATCCCAAGAATTTCTTTCCACGATTCCGTTAGACCGTGATTCTGTGATTCCAAACCTTTCATAATGTTGCTAAAAAATCATCAACCAACTGTTGTATTTCAATAATGGTGAAATTTATTTCAATTTTCTTGTTTCTCCAAAATTATTATTTTATTTTATTTTTTCATCCTGACCCGTTAATTTCACAAATATTTTTTTTTTTTCTATTTCACTTTATGGATGTCATTGCTTTGTTTAGCGAATTAAAGTCAATTGGTGTTTTATAGTTTCAGAGTATTTGCACCAACAGAACGAGGTCGTTTTGTGCCTATTAACGAGTTTATCATCACGATATTTCCCCTAAAATAACAGACAGAGACCAAGGGACTAAATTTCATTATGTAATATAGACAAAATATATACTTTTTCATTATAAATCTTTTTCAGCTTATATACGAGGTCTGACCAAAACATATCGGGACTGTTGTTATGGTAAGAAAGCTAAACTACGCAGAGTGAAGCCAATTGACACACATTGACCTTGAACTCTGTTGCGCAAGCACACTGAGTTATAACGTTCTCGCTCGCTTCAGTTGTTTATAGTAGTGATTTGAAGGAAAGTGTGTAGAGTGTGGCCGTCTCATTACAGAGCTTTCATTAGTGCCCATGACTTGTGCAACATTTTTTGGCCAAACGCAACATTGCCTGGGTTCGACAGCCAGCATAATTTCCACAGATTTCACCTTTTGCAACATTTTCTCTTCAAATTCCATTTTAAAGGAATGATATTTCAAGACGTCGAGACAATCCACAAGAATGCAACGAGGCAGATACTCGCTGTCCCAAAATAGAGTTCAGGGAATGCTTCCATCAATGGAAACGACGATGGATAAAATGTATTGCTTCAAAGGGGAATACTTCGAAGGAGATAAAATGCTGTATATATGTAAATGATAAAAAATATAGATTTTCCAATGTTAGATTTATGCGTAAAATCGGAAAAAGTGCTCAATATCAGAGCGGATGCAAAATATAAAAGTGTATATCACATTAGTTATTTTAGCTCTACTTAAAACTAGGTACATTAAACTTTATAACATTTTTTACAGATTATTTCTATTGCAAATACAAATAAAGTTATAAATTTTTTAAAGTGAACACGAACTTTATGGATATCCTATATATATATATATATATATATATATATATATATATATATATATATATATATATTAGGTTGGTGCAAAAATAATGACGTAATAATGTCGTTTTTGACGTATTTTTTAACGTCAAAAAGCACCATTATTACGTCATTATTTTTGCACCAACCTAATATATATATATATATATATATATATGTGTGTGTGTGTGTGTGTGTGTGTGTGTGTATTAAGACATTTTTTATGTTTATACGTTCTTTTTATAGATGAAAATATTTAAGTAAATGCTCTGTTTATAATAAACAGTTTTAACGACATTTACCGGCCTGAATGTCCGAGAAATTTTCATAAAAAATATGCGTACTCCGAATTTATTATAAACAGAGCATTTACTTAAATATTTGTACCTATAAAAAGAACGTATAAACATAAAAAATGTCTTGAAATAATTGTCGGACTGTGTTCATTTCATATATATATATATATATATATATATATATATACTTTTAGATCAGATTTATCCTATGGTAGAACTCATTTCGA
Organism: Acanthosepion lycidas; assembly: GCA_963932145.1. NCBI lineage: Eukaryota > Metazoa > Mollusca > Cephalopoda > Sepiida > Sepiidae > Acanthosepion > Acanthosepion lycidas. Next base: position 22,822,374 of record OZ010598.1, read on the forward strand.
TTTTAGAGACGACCTATATGTCAACCATAGAATAACATTAATCAAAACAGTGCCATACTTATTGAAGAGGCTAATTTATTAGGTTTGTGCAAGTCGTTTTTTGACGTATTTTTAACGTCAAAAAACGACATTAATACGTCATTATTTTTGCACCCACCTAATACTTATTGAGAGTACTACTATCGAATCTTGCCAAAATATAAAGCTTCGTCCCAACTTTTTCAAATATCTACATTCCTTAAAGATATCTTCATGTTCCAATATATTTAGGCGTTGAATAAGAGACAAACCTGTGTGTAAGAAAAGTTATTGGGCTATGGGACAAAGTAATAAAAATCTTTATCTGATCCTTTTTGTAGGGTGGCGGGGTTTGTACTAAACTCACTAATATCTGCTGGAATTGTAATTTAGTTAATTCCATGTTAATTCCAGTTTTTTTTTCTTGGTTAATTCGTATGCCGCATAGTGCGATCATTAACACTGCGATGGTGAGTTCAGTCTGACCGTAGGGGATTTTGACTTGGGGTCATATACAATATCACTTATCATTGCAAAAATATTTCAACATAATTTGACATATAGGATAATAGAGAAAAAAAAACAGAGATATACTATAAATCGGTTAAGTTTCAAATCAATCAGAGATTAGTGACTTCAGTTTTCTTCTATTATATGCCGTGTCCCTTCAGGACGTAGTCGGGCATGGTCCTCCACATCTTCCTGTCCCTTGTAACTCTTAATAATTTTTGTCTTTCTGTTATTTCTCTCAAACCCTGTTCTATCACCTGAGTTCTATCACTCAAGTTCATCAAGTATGTTACGCGCTGCTTTTCTCATTAGTTGCACCAGAAATTTCAACTGTCTCTTCTTGATGTTAAATATCAGTTTCTTTTTTGTTTCTGTTTTCTCTAAGACCACGTCGTTTGTCACATGTTCGGTCCATGGTATCCTCAAAATCCTTTTGTATAACCATATTTCTGTTGGTTCAAGCCTGACTCTAGCATCTGATAAGGTCGTTTCTTATCTCTTTTATTGTCCTCTGAACCCACAATTCTCTTTGGTCATGTTTAAACCGGGCTTATATACGATATTGCGTTACTAATATTCTTACGATGATGAGTGATACGAACTCGACCTAAGTCCAACTGTAGAGAATTCTGATCCCAGTTCACTTTTAGTTCTCTGTGGTTAACATTAGACCGGGTTTATATCCCTCATCATTGCAAAATATTAGTAACAATGCGGTATACGAATTAATACAGAATAAAACAAAGATCTACTCCAAGTGAAGTAAATTTAAAATCCACTAGACGTTAACAGTTTCACTACGAATATTTTTCCATCCTCGGTATGACGAGAAACAACATCCGGCAGTAAGGTCATTGAACGAAAGGTTTTAAGCAACGTGGCATCACCTCTTAATTGCTGTTTTTCCCAGGCCCAACCCTACCTTGTTAGGATCCCAGCTGTGGGCAAATAGTTAACCCCTAACTGGGGTCAAAACACTATGAAAGAATAAAAGGTTTAATAGTAAAAATACCAGCAATACATTTTCATAGTAAAAAAAAACAAATTACCAACAATGCATTTTTGTAAAAAATAAAAAAATAAAAAAAATTACTAGCAATGAATTTTTGTAAAAATAAAAATAAACAAAAATCCCCGCAAAACATTTTTGTAAAAATGCTCCCAAGAAAATAAAATTTCGGGATTAAATGACCCATAAGGAATTGATATGCCGTTAAACAAACAAACAAACTTTTTGCGTCAATCCTGTACACCTATATTTTATTTTAATGTTTTTTTATTTTCTTTGTATATAAAAATATGTGTGGAGGTGAAAGAATTCTTTGGAAATAATCATCGTTTCTAAATTATCTTTTTTTTTTTTTTCTATTTTTAGGTAAGTTTGCGTTACTTCAAGACTTGGAATTTATCTCAGCCTTGGATATTTTTTTCAGGTAACATAGTTCGCAATATATTTGTTTTTATTTCAATAGAGAGATATTTTGTATACGTACATACACACACACACACACACACACATATATATATATATATATATATATATATATATATATACACACACACACAGAAATAGAGAAAGTAATAGAAATTTTTTTAGTTTTTGCATCTCATCGAATCTAGAATCCTTCATCCTATTTGGGATACACCAACAGTGCGCACTATCGAGAATCGAACCTGGACCGTTACGATACAACGCAAGCGTCATACCACTATACCAACGGTGATGAAGAAGAAACTGGGTAGACTTGATATATAAACTCACTAAATTCCTGTGATGATAGTCATCCAAGTATATGTAACCCATCGGATTGTGTCCCAAGAGCAGCGTCTTCTTTCCCCAAGCCACACATTCCAGAGAATTAGAGGCTGGATCCAGCAAGGATATACAAGTGCTAGAATTTTTTTTTTTTTTTTGGTGGAGGCGGAGAATTTGAATCATCATTTATAGCAATTCATCGAGTCTAAAAGAATCCTCAACAGAATGCAAAGAGCACTGAACGGCCGTTTTCGTCCTATTTGGAGCTCATCAGTGGTATATATATATGAGTGTGTGAACAGTGGTGCATATATATATATGGGTGTGTGAACAGGGGTGCATATATATATATATACATACATGTATAGTGGTGTATATATATATATATATATATATATATATATATATATATATATATATATATATATATATATATATACATACATGTATAGTGGTGTATATATATATATATATATATATATATACATACATGTATAGTGGTGTATATATATATATATATATATATATATATATATACATGTATAGTGGTGTATATATATATATATATATATATATATATATATATGCACCACTGTTCACACACTCATAAGAACGTATGTACACATATCTACGTGCACACAAGCACTAATATACATTCTAACAATATATAATTATTACAATACAGAATATTGACTCTGATAAGACCCGAAATTTCAGGGAATTTTTTATATCAAAAAATCATCAGTATATGAATTCTCTAACATTATTACTTTTTACATGAAACATTTTTAATAATTATTATTTCATTAATGATTTTTCCATCTTAATATTTTTGTATTTATTATGCCTGTCAGCCTTGATATATTTTTCGACCGTTCAACGGAGCCTTTACATTCTTTTTATATTACATTTTAAACACACTGTATTACTGTTCGTTGTTATCACTCATTGTCGATGCACTCTTCGTACGCTAGAGTAATCATAAAGAAACGAACGTAAATCAATAGGCTCTGGCAACATTATTCTCGCATAACACACCCAGAAATGCTGCTTTACAAAGTTTGGACACTTGATCTTCGTTGATTAAGCGAAGCATAAATCTTTGGTTGGCCACTCTGTCAGAGTTTCATTTCTGATACTCTTTCGTTATAATACAGCCATGGGCAAACTACGACCCACGCATTTCATGAGGGCTGTTTGGCTTTCTGGTTTGTACGCTTAATTTCATGAGGTTAATAACGTTTATTAAACTTTTATTTCTTTCGTTTCCTTCTAACTTGTTTACTTACACACTCTCCTACATAAACTGTTGGTTTAAATCTTGTACGAGAATGACTTTAAAATACTTCCACCTTCCCAATTTATAGCCTAAACAACACAGATGCACTGAGGATTTCTTTATAATGGTATTGTATTAGGTTGGTGCAAATAATGTCGTTTTTTGACGTATTTTTTTAATGTCAAAAACGACATTATTTTTGCACCAACTTAATAACAATGTAAGTTACCCCGTGTTAAATGTATTAGTACTTGACAGAGGATTCTTTTTCTCTTGTTTTTATACTGAAGATGAAATGAATAAAACGTACAACAATAAAAAAAAAAAAAAAAAACAATGAAACCTTGAGACACGTGTTGAAATTAATAACAAGAATATGTATTTTTCTTTTCGGGAATGTTACAGTGTAACCCGGATATAAGAGACCCGGATATAAGAGACCCTGCTATAAGAGAGATTTTCTCTGGTCCCAAATTAGAGCCTGTGGTAATGTATATAAAACAGATCAAACCCGGATATAAGAGAAACCCTGATATAAGAGACTTCTTCTCCGGTTCCGACAACTCTCTTATATTCGGGTTACACTGTATTTACAATATTGGTTTTGTGTGTGTTAGATGTTCCCAGGGTTATTTTTCTTTTTTTGTTTCTTTAAAAGTTTGGGCTTCCTTGTTTGTAATTCTGCTGCGAATTTCGTGTTGACGGAAGCTTCTGAAACCGTAAACTCTGGATTTCCACGGAGCGAAGAAGATACGTCTGTGTTGTTCTTTTTACTACAGCTACTTGCTTGTGGTGAAAGGGTCGTTTTTCTAATGATTAAGTTTCTGATCATTACTTCTAGAATGATGAAATACTATCATCATGAATTATCACTGGTTGAAAGTTTTTAGAATAATGAAATTTCAGAGTCCTCCTTCCTTATTATTAGGTTGGTGCAAAAATAATGTCGTTTTCTCACATGGTAACATATATGAGAAAACGACATTATTTTTGCACTAACCTAATATATGCCCCAGAAACCTCAACCGTCTCTTCCTAATCTTAAGTATAGGTTTCCTTTTGGTTTCTATTTTCTCAAAAACATCGTCGTTTTTTCGTATGTTCGGTCGACGGTAATCCTCAGCATCCTTCTGCAGAACCAGATTTCTGTTATTTCAAGTCTCCTCTTCATCTTTGAGGATATTGTCCAGCACTCACTGCCATACAGGAGGACAGATATCACGTGACAGTTTAGTTCTTTTTTTCCTTGTTTCTAGCGATTTTTTTCCATATCTTAGTACTCTGCTTAGCTTTTGGGATGCTTCCTTGGCTTCGGAGCCGGATAAGCTTTGTTAAAAATACTCACGACAAAACAAAAATGAAATAAAATTACAATTTCGAAAGAAACCATATTTCTGTTACTTTCTTCTCTTTAATTTATTTCTTACGTTCAAATATCTTCTACTCTTGCTTATTTAAAAATGGCCGTTAGGCGTCAGTATGAACCAACACGCGCCAAGAATGCTCTACTGCGTTCAACCCAGCTGTTTGGTACGCCAAATAAAATCTAGAGTGCTTGTAAAACAGAGAATAATGTGTTTCCAGTTGAACAAGTGAAACTGATTCTCTGGAGTTGTCCAAATTCTTATAGATTTTTTCAATGCATTCATAAAACCGTTTGATTGAACTAGACGAACCTTTTTCCTGAAGTATCTAGGCATGGCAGACAACCAAAACTTAAAATAGATACATTTGGTTCGAGGCGTACTATTGTGTGATTTTAGCAAATTTATCATTGTATGTGTATTTACATATTAATGTAAATAGATTACTTCTTTTCGTATTTTTCAACTTTTTCTATCTTTTCTTTCTCGACGCATTCAAAAGCGCGAACGATAAGTTAGTTTTACTCGTGTGTGGATTGTTTTATTTTTATTTTATTTTTTTACCCATAACCCTCTATGGTCGTAATAACACCGTCTCTACTGAAGCCACAGTAGCAGTGGTGTTTCCTCGGCGAGACAGCCTGACGGAGCCCAAATCTCTCCAACCTGGTTTCGAATTTTTCCTTCTCCTAGGCCGGTTGCCACAAACCAGTCTATTCTGATATTTACCCATAGGCAGTAGGGGAAGATGGATTCATACCAAGAGGCATGGGCACTTCGACGTGGTGTAATGATTAACAAACTTGCCTCGCTAGAACAATCTCATCTTAGTTCGATCTTAACTGGGTGACCCATACTTTCGGCCTTGTGCCAGATCTAAGCTTCCTTTAAAAAAAATCACCATAGCAAGAGACACGGAGAATTTACGTTACGGCGGTGGTAAAGTGACTGGAGTCGAAAGGTTAGTCACTTTTAGCAGAACATTGCAGATTCTGAGTGTAAGTAAAATTAATGAACTCGACCAGAATTCGAACTCCGATTTCTCAATTTGAGCCGGCTATCCATTACTTCGCTTTAGTAAAGAAATGTTCGTTCAGTTTCTTAAGTAAAAATGAAAAGGTATTTCTTCGACATTAACTTTATTGAACAACATCGCAGCCGCATTATTTCTTCATCATCTTTTAGGCAAATTCAGTATTCCTTCCCACCATAAGTTTTTGCAAAAAAAATCTTTTTGAACAAATAAATGTTCTGTGTGTTTCTTAGAGAATTGATTTTTTTTTTTTTTTTTTTTTTGCTTTTTCATTAAGATAATGCTGTAAAGAACAAGAATCAATAGAAAGCCAGAGATATATTATCTGATGGACAGAGAGAATAAGTCAAAACGTACCAGCCAAGTCATAACAATCTTTGTCTAGTCGCCAAAGAAACGTTCGGCGGTCTAGCGTTATCCTGTTAGCAAATTCTGAAAGCTTTTGTGAATTGCTTCTTTCTTTTTAATCATTTCACCCAAAGTAAGGCAATAAAGCCCTTAAGACACAATGGGTTATTGGGTGTGATAGAATACGAGAAAAAAGATAACATTAAGGAGTGTAAACAATAAAATAACAGAAATTAAGATAAGATTAAGATTAAGAAGATAACGGTTGGCATTGCATTTAAATTGTTGAATATCAAAATTGAATATCAAAGTTGAAAAGTTGCTCCCTTCAGTTTATCTCATAGGAAACAGTACGTATTCAAATCTACCGTTTGGTTCCCTAGAAGGAGTTTATAGTAAAAGGTCCCTGTCCTGTAATCTGTAAAGAACCAGAATAAATATAAAGCCTTGTGTACATTATCTGATGAAGAGGGAGAATGAGTTAAAACTTACCAGCCAAGTCATAACGATCTTTGTCTGGTCACCAAAGAAACGTTCTATCTAACATCACCCTGTATCTGTCTATATTTCTGAGATGACGTATTATGTACACTCAAGGACACATGGGACAGTGGATAAAGGCGTTAATTAGTGACAGGACCCAAAATGTGTGAGTTCAATACCTGGTTAAGACGGTAGAGAAATTGGAGAGGTGAATTAACAGGAGATAACCGACATCCATTAGACAGGGCACGTGGAAATAGAACAGCCTAACCCAGCGACCGAAATAAAGGGTTCAGTTCGACATTCCAACCACCTGAAGAAGGCCGGAGCGTACAACGGCCGAAACGTTGTGATAAATATGGCAACAAAGATGAGAATAATAGTCCGAATTTTGTAAATAGTGTAACGTCATCCTGTTATCGAATTCTGAAAGCTTCCCGTCAAATGTTTCTTTTTAATAATTTCACCACAAGCAAGGCAATAAAGCCACTAAGAGACAAGGGGTTACTGAGTGTGATACAATACGAGAAAAACTAAACATTAGTACGGTTTAGTTTGCTTTACGGTATATCAATCTCGGGTTATTTAATTCCGACAAGATTTTTATTGTTGATATTATTTTAAATGTATTGCTGGTAATAAATTTTTACAAAAATTTATTGCCGGTATTAAAACCTATTTTTACACTTTCATAGTGTTTTGACCTCAATTTGGGAGTTAGCTATTTGCCTGGGACCCCAACAGAAGCTACTACGTCGGGTCGAGATGGACCTGGGAACACCAGCAATTAAGAGGTGGTTCCACGCTCCTCAAAACCTCCTGATCAGGGGCCTTATTGCTAGATGTACATTATTAAGGAGAGCGAACAAAAAAGATTTGCATTAAAGAACATTTTCTACCTAAATATACAGATTATGTATAAATGTATTTGCAGCATTGCTAGGTGTTGCCGATGTGGTTACTGTAGTAAATATATGTTTATAGAGTAGAGTTGTTAGTTCCACGCCCAGCCGCTTTTGAATTCAGCATCCTTTTCCTGGACTGATTGTCAACTAAGGCTAAAGAGAACATAAGGGGAGGGGAGGCAGAAGAAGAGATGGATTAAACATTTTTATATCATGGATTCATATCTTCTCTCAAGGGTTTGTGAATTACGATAGAACATAATTTGTGAACCTATTCTCTTTTTATCTCGTTTAGACTCCAGCAATCCCTTTTATCGAATACTCAAGAGGAATACTTCACTTTTTTAACATAATCGAGGTATGAGTTGTTCTTCAGAATATTATATTTCGACATTATCTACGCATTATAAAAAGGTCGACTAGTTTCGAAAACATCGTCTCGCTTATATTGTGACTTTAAACAAACGACATAAATCTTGGTCCGTGTCTAATTTGCTTGTAATGTGTTAAAAAGAATTCCAACTCATTCAAACAGCAACTGTCTATCTACATTTCTCTTTCAATTTTCAGATCGGGTATATGATGATGGTTTAGTAAATATTATTTAACTATCCTTTTTTATCTGGATACTTTTTCTATCGGTCGACCTTCGTCTTGGGTAAGACGTTAAACTACATCCGCGTCCTGGGTAAGACGATAAACTACATCAAGCAGGAAGGCCTCTGATCAGGAGGTTTTGAGGAGCGTGGAACCACCTCTTAATTGCTGGTGTTCCCAGGTCCATCCTGATCCGAGATGGTAGCACCTGTTAGGGTCCCAGCTATATTAAATTATATGTTAAATAGTTAACAGTTGACTATTACCAACAATACTTTTTTGAAAAAATTATTACCAACAATACAATTTTGAAGGAAAAATATTACCAGAAACAGATTTTTGACAAAACAAAATATTACCATCAATAAAAACTGTTGTCGGCATTAAATAACCCATTGAAGTTGATATGCCGTAAAACAAAATAAACCAAACCAATCTAAACCACAGAATACATATTCTATTCATACGAATCTATCCTAAAAATGTTGTCGGCATTAAATAACCCATTGAGGTTGATATGCCGTAAAACAAAATAAACCAAACCAAACCGAACCTATCGGTCGACCTGATTCTAGAATATCGTTTAAAACATCTACGGAGTTGATATATTTATCGAAATCAGAAATGGACCACCTTTTTACCCAGTCCTTCTTTTATTGGTTAGAAATTTTTTTCTGTATATTATCCTTCATTAATTTAGCCCGTCTTTATTTAATTATAAGGGTCACGTGGGGAACTATACTCTCTCGAATCTGGATGAATGCGAGTGTGACTCTTTTCCTGCTCAGTATTTTTCTGTTAAATATTTAGTGATCTTGAAGTTACGGCTCTCTTTTTATATACTAGAATTCACCTGATACAAGACTCAAGAGGCATTCACGGTAGAGGCTACCTGTTAAAAATGAAGAATGTGGTGACTCTCCAATTTCCACATCTGAACCACAATTGATAGACTTTACTTCCCGCTTTCGTTTACTATTTTCTCTGGGGATGTCGTGTAGTTTTCTTTCTATGAATTCTCATCAACACACTGTTATTTACGTATCTTATACTGTTAAGCCTGTTTCACCTCAAGGACACATGGCCCAGTGGATAAAGACGTTGGTTAAGTCCAGTGACTAGACTTAAAGTGTTTTGAGTTCAATACCAGGCTACAGCAGTGGTGAACCAAAGAGTTGAGTTAAGGGGAAATAACTGAGACATCCAGAAAAGGCATGACACGTGGAACTAGAACAATCTACCTCGGTTGACGAAATAAAAGGTTCAGTTCGAAATTCTAATCAACCTAAAGAAGGCTGGAGCATACAACGGTCGAAACGTTGGGAATTTGGCAATGAAGATGAGGATAACAGTCCGAATAATGTAAATAAGCATTTGATAATGTACAGCACGAAGAACTACTTAAACAACTAGGGAAACTTTATTATTTATTTTGAAAAGTTGTTAGGATAATATAGATATACTGGAAGTTAAACCGCATGCATACGGAAAGAAAATGAACTGACTACACAAATACAAAACGGATCGTAAGACAAGGATGTGTCGTCTTACCAGATCTATTTAACTCTACATCGAGGCTATCCTAAAGGAGTTGAAGACACTACCAGGATTTATTATCGGTGAGCACAATCTTAACGGTATAAGATACGCAAATGTCATTGTGTTGGTGGGAGTCATAAAAAGAAAACTACACACCATCCCAGAGAACAATCCGAATAATGTAAATAATCATAATACTTCATCTCA
>OZ010598.1:22837412-22974912 GCA_963932145.1 Acanthosepion lycidas
AATGACAGACGCGGTTGGCTTGTTGCAAAGTTTATTGACACTGGACTAAATTTTATTGGGAAGGATGGTTATGTGGAGTGACGAGAGCCCCTTTTACTTTTAAATATGAAGGACGAATATGTGATTGGCGTAGGCCCGGTGAAACGAATACTCCACTGACTACAAAGGGCACTGTTAAACACTATAAAAAGACATCAACGTTTGGGGTACATTCACAGGAACAGGAGTTGGTAATTTGTACAAAATCAAGGGAATCATGGACCAGCATCGATACCACAACATTCTTGTTAATCAAATGTGGTTTTCTGCTAAAAACTTTTTGCCCAAGGTCAAAGGTTCACGTTCCATACGATAACGATCCTAATGCCTTAAAGAATAAACGAATAGAGAGGAAGCGTGGTGAGGGTAAACTGCAACTCTTCCAGTGGCCTAGTCAGAGTCCTGAAATTGAAAACCTTTGGGTGATAACGGACAAGTATGCCTGTAATAGGAGAGTTAACGCAGAAGATGAGCTTTTTCACGAATTAAAGAAATGCTGGAAAAATCTGGCGAAGAATGTTGACTTACTAAAGAATTTGATCTATAGCATGCCACCAAGAACTGAGGCTGTGATTAAAGAAAAAGATTACCCAACAAAATAATAAATCATTTTTTGACTTTTATAATGTACAAATATGCACCTGTACTAATACCCAGTACTAATAAACAAATTCTATTACTCACTTGTCATGGTAAAAATACAAAAATCGACTTTCTATGGTGGCGTCCATTTTTTTTACTTCTTACTGTATATATATATATATATATATATATATATATATATATATATATATATATATATATATATATATATATATATATATATATATATATATACAGTACATTTTTTACTACTTACTGTATATATATATATATATATATATATATATGCACGCACACAGTAAGAGGTAAAAAAATGGACGCACCCATAGATATATAGATATATATATGATATATATAATATATATATATAATATATATAATATATATATTATATGTAATATATATATGTATGATATATCTATATAATATATATACAATATATATATCATATATATAACATATATATTATATATATAATATATATAGAATATACAATATATATAATATTAGGTTGGGGCAAAAATAATGACGTAATAATGTCGTATTTTTACGTATTTTTTAACGTCAAAAAACGACATTATTACGTCATTATTTTGCACCAACCTAATATATATATAATATATATAATATATATATATATATATATATATATATATATATATATATATATATACTGTGTGTGTATGCGTTTGTTTGGAAGTAGACGCCATTGTTCTTGGTGATGTTCTGGCGCTATAAGTTTTGCTTTTAAAAGCTTTAAGAAAGCAATTTTTTTTCGATATAAAAGCTTGCAGATGTTGAAATCAGCGTTCATTAAATGCAAATCTTGGGGAGATCGTTTGAGATATAATAGGCTTAGTTATTTGTGTTTCAATTGTCTACTCACTTTGTGATTTATTATACAAAACCAGCAACGGTTTATTTTACAACCAGTGCTGTATCAAATTTAATACACTTTTTAAAAAAGGTTTATTTCGAATAAGTTCGAAGTTGGATAACAAACAAAATCTGCGGCGTAATAATTTTCGAGAACTGACCAAAAGAAATTGACGAGTTTGCAAATCAGAAAATATTCCATAAGATCCTCTCCCAGAGACAAAACCCCTTTGATGTTCTGTGTCTGTTAAGCATGAGGGAAATCTTGGCTTTCCACATTTTCCTATTCTTCGTAGATCTACAAGCCTATCCTCCTCATGTGTCACTAAACTAAATATATATGTGTGTGTGTGTAATTATATATTAGGTTGGTGCAAAAATAATTTCGTTTTTTCACATAGTAACATATGTTAGAAAACGAAATTATTTTTGCACCAACCTAATATATGTATATATATATATATATATATTCGTATATATATATATATATATGTGTGTATATATATATGGAGATATAAATATATATATATATATATATATATATAAACTAATTCTAGTAACTTTTACGCTGAGCGATGATCTGCTTTTATACTCCTGATTTTATTTGGAAATCTTCAAGTATGTATATATATATATATATATATGTGTGTGTGTGTGTGTGTGTGTGTGTGTGTGTGTAAGCAAATATATGGATATAGATCCGACAGTATGAAGAAAAATATATGGAAAAAACAAACAAAAATCCTTATATGCAATTATGCTGTTTTAATGTTAATAATTGCATATAAGGATTTTTGTTTGTTTTTCCGTATATTTTTCTTCATATATATATATATATATATATATATATATATATATATATATATGTGTGTGTGTGTGTGTGTGTGTGTGTGTGTGTTTGTGTGTGTATGTTTGTGTGCATGTATGTATGTATGTATATATATATATATATATATATATATATATATATATATATATACATAATGTAAAAGAACGAAAAGATTAAATTTCAAACGTTTATGACATTAATTTTAAAATGGGCTCAATACAAGAGTAGAGCAGTATTTATTATAAACTGTTACATTAGAACATGCAAGTTACTACGACAAAAACTTGCATGTTTTAATCTAACAGTTTATAATAATATATATCTATATCTATATATATCTATATATACACACAAATATATATGTATATATATATATATATATATATATATATATATATATATATATATATATATATATATATATATATATATATATATATATGTAAAGATAATTTCAGCAAGTTTTATCTACTTTTATTTACTAGCATCCTTAGATAATTAGGGCCGAATTTCTTGGTAGAAGGAAAATTACCATGCTGACGCATATTCAATTTATTCGGAGTACGAGAGGATACTATTAAAAATAAGTCGACAAAACTTGTCTAAATTATTTAATGAGGCATGTCTTCATAAAATATCCTGCCAATATATATATATATATATATATATATACATAAGGACTGGCGTAAGTCGACATAATTTTTTTAGCACCCAAAGCAAATGAGTCATTCTTCTATATGCCGTGTCTCTTCAGGACGTGAGCGGTCATGGAACGGCAGTATCGTTATTTTTATTTATTTGTTATTTTATTTGTTTTATTTTAAATTTTGATGTTCTTTTATTTATTTATTGCCTTTCTAGTAGGAATATTAATTTTTTCCTTCAAGCTTTTGTTCTGTTCCTGTTCAAAGCGCCATTTGCTTACTCTCTGCCATATTTTTTCTTTCTTTTTTAATTTCTTTGTTCTCGTGGAATTTATATCTTCTCATTCTCTTTCTATCTCTCTCTCTCCCTTTCTTCTCGCTCCTGTCCACTTTCTCTCTTCTCGCTTCTGTCTCTCTCCTCTTTCTCTCTTTCTCTCTCTCTCTCTCTCTCTTTCTCTCTCTCTCCCTTTCTTCTCGCTCATGTCCACTTTCTCTCTTCTCGCTCCTGTCTCTCTCCTCTTTCTCTCTTTCTCTCTCTCTCTCTCTCTCCCTTTCTTCTCGCTCCTGTCCTCTTTCTCTCTCTCTCTCTCCCTCTTTCTCCCTCTCTCTCTCCCTCGCTCTCGCTCCTGTCCTCTTTCTCTCTTCTCGCTCCTGTCTCTGTCCTCTCTCTCTCTTCTCGCTCCTGTCCTATTTTTCTTTCTCTTCCTCTTTCTCTCTTTCTCTCTCTTCCTCTTGCTCCTGTCCTCTTTCTCTCTTCTCGCTCCTGTCCCTGTCCTCTCTCTCTCTTCTCGCTTCTGTCCTATTTTTCTTTCTCTCCCTCTTTCTCCCTTTCTCTCTCTTCCTCTCGCTCCTGTCCTCTTTCTCTTTTCTCGCTCCTGTCCCTGTCCTCTCTCTCTCTTCTCGCTTCTGTCCTATTATTTTTCTTTCTCTCCCTCTTTCACTCTCTTCTCACTCCTGTCTTATCTCTCTCTCTCTCTCTCTCTCTCTCTCTCTCTCTCTCTCTCTCTCTCTCATGGCTATATCATAGTGAAACACTGGTTCTCGTACGATCACCGAAATTAAGTAAGCCCCAGGCCTGATCAGTACCGAGATGGGTGAACGCTTGAGAATACAAGATGCTGTTAACTTGTATGTGAGGGTGGTGAGATAGATAACGGCTTGGAATTGTTAACCGGAGAGCCGAGTTCCAATTTTGGATGGGTTTGTTATATTCACTTATGTGCAAATACCCATGGGAAATGTATAAATCTGCTTCTTCCGTCCCCAGCTATGGGTTAATTAGTAGGGCTTGTATAAATAAATTATTATTATCTCCAAAAAAATTTTTTTAAATATTTCTCCTGCTTTAAATAACCAGCAAAAGGGTGATTGCCCGTAAAAATCTAAACAATCAATAACTTTTTCTCTTCCCTTCTTTTTTGTTCTCTCACTTTCTCCTTTTATTTTTCCCTCTTTCTTTCTTTCTTTCTCTTGCTCTCCCTTACTCTCTCTCTCTCTCTTACTGCTTCTCTATCTCCCTACCTCTTATCTTTCTCTTATTCTACCCACCTCTATCTCCTTATCTTTCTTTCTTTCCCACATTATTTCTATTTCTCTTTTCCTTTCTTTTTTTTTCTATCTCTTTCTTTTCTCTTCTCTTTCTACATCGCTTTCTTTTTCTCTTATAACCCGTCTTTTTTTCTTTCCTATGTCTTTCCTTTTTTTTCGACCTTTTCATCGCATTAATTTTTCAGGATTGGAGGAATCTATTCTTCCGTTTTAAACTTTCTCCATTGATCTTATCAGTCTCATTATTAGCCCATCTTCCTAACAGTCCACATTGATTTTTCGCTCCCTGATTATTATACTATTCTTAAAATCATAAGACATCAGCAACTTTTACCTACCGAAATACAATTTTTATCTATCAACTAATTATTCTCTTTATCAGATTAACAATTTATCACGCTATCAATCGAATTATATATTTAATTAATTACCTATCGATGTATCAAGACATTATCCACTGAATTCATCGATCCGGCATTGTAGTTGCAACCATTCCATCAGACTGTTAGAAAAGAAACAGAAACTCGACATTTTGTATGCGTTGAACGTATGTGACAAAATTTTAAGAAAAGAGAATGGACGCTTTATAACGTTTTGTGTTTTTTTCCCCACTTGCAACTCATTTTACGATGGCTTCCAGCCTCATATAAAACATGGACAATATAATGATATTAACTATAAGAATAAAATTAACGATTTGGTGTTGTCATCTCTTTATACATCCTCTCAATAAGGACCCAGCAAAAGTAGTACTCGGTTGCAGTTTTGCTTTTAAAATCTCTCCTTCGAAAATAGATATGAACATTTTGGGGCGCGTAGAGACAAAGTGGAGTAAGCTGGCTACGGCAAGAACAAAAAAAAAAGCAAGCAAAAACTCTCGAGACACAGTTTGCCTGAATCCGCCATATTCATCTGGCCTTGTGCCAAGCGATTATTAGATTTTTTTTTTTCGATAGATGCAAAATTGCTTTGATGGCGAAAACGTTCTCTAATGAAAAACAAATTTAAATGATCGGCGAAAACTTTTTTCACATCAAAACCTGCAGAATTTTATTCAGACGAGATTCATGATAATTGGCAACAAGTTGTTGAAAAATAATGGTGACTACGTAATTGAATATCATACAATTCTGCTTTATTTTATGAAGGATAAAATA
Source organism: Acanthosepion lycidas (assembly GCA_963932145.1). NCBI lineage: Eukaryota > Metazoa > Mollusca > Cephalopoda > Sepiida > Sepiidae > Acanthosepion > Acanthosepion lycidas. The sequence goes on from OZ010598.1 coordinate 22,843,109, forward strand.
TAGATAGATAGATAGATAGATAGATAGATAGATAGATAGATAGATAGATAGATAGATAGATATGAACATTGGCATAGATAGATTATAAAGAATGAGATTGATAAACAAAATCGAAAATCATATAGATATATATTGTACAGACTAAGATACATACATTTAAATACACACACACGTTCATATACATTACTTTATTTATATGAATCTACCACGATCTGGTCATATATATATATATATATATATATATATATATATATATATATATATATGGGCTCTGTAAGAACTGACTGAAACTGTTTCTAAAATAGTATTAAACATATTTCTAAGAATATGCATGTTCTGCTTACCAATTCGATACAATTTACTGCAAAATGGAATGGAATTCAGAAAACGAGAAAATGCGAAAAGGAAACTTGTTCTGTCGAGAATCTGGCTGAAAGTTCCAAAAATAAACCGCCATATTGAAAGCTGCCAGTAGCTTCTGACGGACATCTTGCTTTCTGAGTGTTTCCACTTTTGCCGCGTTTCCCGTTGTCGTCTGCATGTATTGTCTATTATTGTATGGCTAATTTCACTTATACCTTTCTACTACCTACGCAACATACCGCATTCTTTTTTTACGCTATAAATATTTTATCTTAGCAGTCTGTTAACTGAAAACTGCGACTAAATGTATTATATACAATTGACGAAATAAATAAATGTGTCTCGCGAAGAACACGCGAGTTACTGCCCAAAACTTCAGAGAGGGTGAACTGTACTCTAGCACGGACCTTTGACCGCTGAGTTCACTACATGCAATGAGACAAGTTCGAAGGAAACTGATAACTAAGGGAAAAGCTTGTATATGTTACACGGGTAATAGGGAGTATTCTGAATAGCTTTTAAATATTTCCTTGTCTTTGATTCGTAGAGATAAAGCAACTGAAATGTGGTTCTACAGAATGATACTGAGTATACCATGGACTGAACATGCGAATATTTTTTAATGCAACGTCAATCACTATCATTTTTCTCCTTCAATCCTCTTCTATTATTGTCCTCTCTCGTCAATAATGTTTTTTCTGCTTCTTTCGTTCACAGTAATAACTTACCAATCGTTTTGCTTGAGGATTGGAATGATTAAAAAAAAGGATACTATTTACGCTGTTGTTCTCATGATTATTGCTATATTCACAACGTTTCAATCGATGTACGCTCTGGCCTTGTTCAATTGATATCTGGAATTTAGAACCGAACCATTTATTTAGTCCACGGGGATAGACTGTTCTAACTCCAAGTGTCGTTCCTGATATGTCTTGATTTTAGTTAATTCCTCTTGTTAACTTGTCTCTCCAAGTTTTTCTTCTCTCTGCTCTGGCCAGATATTGAACTCACAACTCTTTGGGGCAAGGCTCTGGATCAATCAGCCAACGCTCTTATCCACTAAGCCATGTTATAAGGCAACATATCTAAAAGTTAAACGGATTTTAAGATCCAGTCATCAGCAGATATCATTTGGAGTCTTGGAACATTCGATGACGCGCGAAATTTTGCCATCTCCCCTCGCAGGTCGGGTGCTTATATAACTACCTTTATCCAGTTATCATGTGTACGTATATCCTGTGTTCAGCTGTGTTCGCTTCTACGTTGGTGAACACGCCGTCGTCCTTTCAGGATCGATTCTATACCTTCTAGGTCAATCCACGAGGACTCTTTGATCAAAGGTTTCTTATGTATATAAAATATAAAATTCCATTCAAACCGCTAGTATTTCTTGGCGCGAATCATATACTACAACATATATATATATATATATATATATATATATATATATATATATATATATATATGTGTGTGTGTGTGTGTGTGTGTTCTTGACACGCATACTCACTCCACACCTTTCTAACAATAGCTCATCAGATCTCATTTAAATATTCATGAAGACCTACCGGACCCTATTCGGAACATACTTGTCGATATCCCTAATATAATAGGATCATCTACATGCAAAAAAAAGGCTAAAAATAATGGAAGCCTTATTAATAAAAACAAAAAAAAACAACACTTAATAATATTAACTTTGAACATCGACATAATTGACCGTGTTTTGAAACAAAAAAAAATGAAAACATTTTATAAAACATGCATACAACAAACTATTTCTTATTTTAACAGTTAAAATATAATCCTTGAAAATATCCAAATGTATAGCCGAAAGCGCACGGATAAAAAGAACAGTTTTTATATAATTTATCACCGGGAAATAAAAAAAAATATTAGATCTCATGAGAAATTGTATAAAAAAACTAATTAAAAGCAACTTGTCTATCGTTTTCAATGAAATGTGCGTGAAAGAAGGCTTGCTGCATAAATACACACACACACACACACACACACACACACACATATATATATATATATATATATATATATATATATATACCGGATGTTACAGCAAAATTGTCCAAATCGTGTAACAGCATGAGATAATTGTTCATACCACAAAATTTTTAATATCTAAAAAAACACTAAACTAATTGAGTTTCTTTTTTTCGTGTTTTCAGTAAGACATTTAGCCATCTTGACACCACTTGTTATAAGAATCACTGAAAATCACTTTGAGTTATTCTGCTAGAAAAAGAACATGTTAAAATTGTTTTGTGTCAGCCCCGAAATGAGTAATGGTGAGATGGGAAAGTTCATTCAGGCCTTCAGTAATTGTGCCAATATTCATACTCTGGCTTCCATCTTCAAAGTCCATCCAAGAACTATCAAGAGAATAGTGAATAAGTTTTATAAAGAGGGAACAGTAGAGAGGAAAACTGGATCAGGATATGACGTCCCCCGGTGTCGCTGCGCCAAATGTGACGTCTGCCTGGCCGCGCCCGCCGTGCTATCCCGGTTACGTCACCAGCTGTGACGTCACCCCGTCTGTCTCCGCGCCGTCGCTGTCCTACCCTGTCCTGTGCTGACCAACTGGCTTGGTATTGGTCGCGGCACCAAATGTGACGTTCTAACCGTTTGCTGATTCGGATGGGAATCTGGTTAGATTCGGCATCAGCCTTGCCGTTCCCAGCACGCCTCCAACGCCTGTTACCGAAGTAACTGTTTGTTTCTAGTCTAACCTACCCACGTTGTGATTTGATCTTCGGTAGACGAAATCAATCAGTCGCCGGGCCGTAATGCAAGTCGAGTCCGAACAAGGGCAATACTGCACAAGTATATGTAAAAGAAAATAAAGTAATAACTCGAAAAGTTCAAATGTGTTAAAAAAAAAAGGTAACAATATTTTATATCTGGTTGCTGAATACAGGACTGCATCTTTCTACCAACCCGCTTATATGGATTCGTGACACTTTGTGTTTGTTAGGCGAGTCTTAACATCTTAAATTGTTTTTCAGGAAACTGGTTTTGGTGTATCTTCAGGCGATATTCGTAAAACTTGTTTTGGTGGTGTGAGTCTAAGTCGTTCTTCAAAAATAAATTGTTCTTGGTTAGAAGTTGAGTTCGGAATTGCGTGGATCTCAGTCAGCTTTCTGCGAGGCGTCCACGAGCTCTCAGCTCACTGCAACTGCGAACTGCGAACTTGCTTAATACAACTGCGAACTTGCTTAATTCAACTCGTTGCGATTCTGCTTATATAGACGCCGACCAAAACCGGGGTGGGCCTGTCGGGGTTTGAGGTTCCTTGATAATACTAAATCCGTATTAAAGGTTTTTCTTTGTTTTCGGTCAGGAAGAATTATTAATTTCCATTTTTGGAAGTCTTTCGTCCTCCCAAATTCTTCCTTTCTCATATTGGTATCTCACCCATACCCTCAGAGGGTGTCAACGGGTTTCCCCTCTCTCTCACAATGGCATCTCACACCGATCCCTTCAGGGGGGCGTTAACAGTCCTCCCCTCCTTCTTGACATGATTACCTTCGCCTACCGCTCACGCCACCATTCAGCCAATGGACGTCAAGCAGTGTCGGTGTGGCCAGACTAGCCTCGGTTTAAATCTTGCTCAAAGAAAAAAAAAATTATCTTCCTTTTTTTTTCTTTTTCTTTTCTTTCTTTTCTTCTGCCCGACCTCACGCGACTCTAATCACGCGACCTCACGCGACTCTAATCACGCGACCTCACGCGACTCTAATCTCTATCTTAACCGAATTTCATCTGGAATTCGTCAACGAGATTTTCGCCAATTATCAAGTGGGCGGTTTAACCGAACGTATTTGATTCTGTCGCTAATTAACTGTTCCGATAAAATAGTTTTTTTTTATCATGGTCAGTTCTTGACATGAAACAGGTGCCCTTTCCAAACGACATCTCCGCAGATAGCTAATGGGTCAGTCTTTCTTTCTTTGTAACTTGGGTGATCCAACGGACATTTTGTTTTTCGGTCAGTTCGTGCTTAATTAATATTATCTCTTAGCACTCTGTTCCGTAGGCCACTCGACCAATTTGAAGTTTTCATTATCGCCATGGGTAGGCGACTGTCTTTTATTCGGTGCGTCGTCGTAAATTAAATCCAGTATCTTACTTTCTTCGCTAATGAAAATAAAAACTTTCCACTTTTCTTTGTTAGAAAACAAATAACATCGCTTAGTGTCCTTTTCGTGATGGCTTCTTATCACCTAAATTTAATTCTCGCCTTTTCTTTTTTTTTTTTTCTTTCTTTCTTTCAACCCTAAATAGTGTCACAAGGAGGTCACAACAGGAAGTAGGATCATCATTTCAACTTAGAGCTAAAGAGATCAATTAGAAAAGATCCAACTCAACCCATAAGCACGTGAGAGGAGTTTCAGCTATGACAGTCCAAACAGCAGTCAAAAGAGCTTCAAAATGAAATCGTTCATGAAATCTGTGAGGCAACTTGTTAGTTCAGGACAGAAAGTTAAAAGGTTAGAGAGGGGCGAAGATCATTTTGAATAAGTTGGAAGATGATTCTGGGATAATATTATGGTTCACCTCTCGTACGATTTAATCTCATCCCTGGTCTCCTGAACAGAGTAGAGATTTATCACTTGTTTTCCGCTTCAGATTGGGTTTGATTTCTTTTAAAATCTTCTCATTCGCTTTCATTCCCAGTAGGCTCTTGCATCTTAGTGGAATTATCGTCTTGCTTGAGGTGAATTCATTAAAAAATATGAATGGAATAGCGTTTTTTTTTATCTTTAAGTCTTGTTAAGTTAAATTTTAAAATTAAGACTTAACCTTAAATTCACAATATCCTATCCAACTCTCTACAAAAACTTTGGGTCGATTCATGCGTAACAAAATACTGTTGCTCAAAAAATTAACCTGTGCAAATAGTTAATTATAAACATGTAATTAACATGTATAACATGTAACTAACATGGATAACATGTAGTTAACATGTATAGAATGTTGCTAATTCTGTATATGTTATGCATAAATATTTACTGATAATTTCGTTGTATTTATTGATAAGTGATCAATAAACAGTACTTAAAAATCATTGGTGATTTTAGTACAACCACTGTTTAGAATCCATTTCAGTTACACTTTGATCCTAGGCAAAAGGCCGAAAATAGATTCATATTACTGCACACCACTACATATGACCTAATCTGAGGATAAAACAGAAATCGATAACATCCTGTGACTTCAGTGGGTTTAAAACTGACCGTATGGTGAAAGAAAGGAAACTAAAGCAGTTGTTTCAATTTATTTGCACAAAGGTGTAAGTAATTATTACTATTTTCATAAGCAATTAAAACTAATATCTATTATGTAAATTTAATTATGAAAAAAAGTTTTAAAAAAAACAAACAATAAAAATAATAAAAACGAATATTTAAACATTTTTGTAGATTTTAAACCACACTCACCATGTATATAAAGAAAAGGATACACACACGCACTCACATAATCACGCACATATATTATTGAAATAGCTGTCTACCGAAAATATCTACACTTTTTGAATCATTTCACCCCAAGCAAGGCGATAAGTGCACGCACTGTGCCTGGGAATGAAAAAGAATAGAGGGAACGAGATTTACAGAACGTTACTGTGGAGAAAGGACGGTAAAAAGAATGGGGTTCAAGGCGACAGATGATGATAATTGACGTTGCATTTAAATTTATGTACTTCATAGTCGACAGGAAAGCAAGATTTCGGAAGAAATTTCCATAAGCGACAAGTACGAGAGAATAAACTATCAACCTAGAACATACGGCTACATTGAACAAGTTTAACATTAAAATGATGAGACCTAGTTGCCAATGTAGTACTGCGCGTAAATTCATTGAGATGCTAGACCCTCATAAGTCGAATACGACGGGAAAGTCGAATACACGCACACACACACACACATACACACACACACACACACATATATATATATATATATATATATATATATATATATATATATATGAGATATGTCTCATTAAATAATTTAGAGAAGTTTTGTCTAATTATTTTTAATAGGATCGCCTCATACTCACGGGCAAGCTGGATCATATTAAAAATAAGTAGACAAAAATTGTCTAAATTATTTAATGAGACATGTTTTAATGAAAACATGCTACCAAAATATACACAATATATATATATATATATATATATATATATATATATATATATATATATATATACTTTTAAGACAGGCTATATTTATGGGTAAAAGTGATCAATATTAGGTAAAGAGCGCATGTAAATATAAAATCGATACTCAGCCGTGAAGTATTCACATGGCCTATCAGAGCTCGTTGTTGACTTCATTGTTCACTTAAATATATATATATATAAAACATAAAAAAATGTCTTAAAATAATTTGTCCATTTCATATATATATATATATATATATATATATATATATTAAGACATAAATATTAACAACATTTTCATAGAAAATATGCGTCCTCCGACAGGAAGACGCATATTTTCTATGAAAATTTTTCAGACATTCAGACCGGTAAATGTCGTTAATACTGTTTATTATAAACAGAGCAATTACTTAAATATTTGTGTCTATAAAAAGAACATATGAACATAAAAAACGTCTTAAAATAATTGTCGGACTTTGTTCATTTCGTATATATCTCTATCTATAAAAGGCAGGATGTGTGTGTGTGTGTGTAACGAATGCACTGCCGCAATATTTGACGGATTTGCACCAAAATTTACATGCACATGCTCCAAGTTAGCGGCAAGGCCAAGACCGACTTTGCATTTCCCAACTCCCATCGATAGTGGAAACAATCGATTTTTTATGCTTTTACGGCAGTTTTAATGTAGTTTTCTACTGGCCAGAGTGAGAGCCTGTAGCTGGCTTCCACGAATAGGCAGGAAAATTCTATTGGCCAGCGTGAGAGCCAACAGCTGACTGACACGAATGTTAACTAGCATACTAGCATGCAAAAGAAAATCGATAGCTGCATTCGTCACAAGTGGGAAAAATTTAAATCTGCATGGCACTTTACTCCAATTGGCTCATTCGCTTGCTTAAACTCAACGTTGATTCTGATTCCGCAGAACTGGGTTGGGTGTGAAAAAGTATTTGTTCTTAATATTCTTTTTTCATCCGGTTTTTCCAGTTACCTGTCCTTTTTTAAAGCTGATCGTTTTGTGTTCATTTTGTTTAGTTCTTTTTTCGTAACAGATTTAATGTTTAGTATAGAGCTTAGAAAGATTGTGAGATAGACAAGAAGTAAGGCATGTAGCAACATCAGCATGGCAAAGGGCACTCCTTTAAAGGCAAGGAAGGGCAAAAATATTTTAAGTCAGGTGATAGCGATTGCTGTATGAGTCATACGATTTTTGAATCAAGCACGGGCAATCAGTGTTTATTAAAATCGTATGCATTTTACTGCCTTTGAAAGCTAAAAATAAGTTTGTAAAATGTTTCTATAATTGATCTATTTATGCAAAATTGGTCATTTTCTTTTTGCTGGAAAAATGCGGGTAGTTATTCATAACAGACAAATTTATTTGTTTATTGTCAGATGTTACGAACAATGAAGAAAAGAAACCTTAATTAACGAAATTTCCATAAATAAAGTCAACCTGCCCAGCGATTCATTCGATCAAGCGCGCCTAATATGTCTGCAGTTGACAAGCGAAATCAAGGATCGGTATCGATATCACAATTTGCAAAAATTAGAATGAAGAATATCCGGCGACAGCTGGAGGCAAAATAAAATAAACACTGAAGAATCAAAAATATTATTTGAAAATAGAAAATATGTTTACTAAATATAGAATTTTTTAAGATAAAAAAGAAAAAAAAATAGATGCTCATAATCCGTGACAAAGTGTTCTTTCAAGGGGAAATTATAGACTGGAAACTTTTTTTTATTTATTTCTGGTTCAATATTAACACCATTTTTTTTATTTAATCGGCCATTATGTTTCGAAGAGAAATTACGGTTACTCTGAAATGTAATTTGTTTCATCATTATTATTATTATTATTATTATTATTATTATTATTAGATTTCTGGCGTTTACACATTTCTTTCCGGGTCCCGCCTAGAGACCTAAGGTTAGAAATGGCATCATGACATTTTCCACTGACAAAAAAAAAAAAAATTGCATAGGTAAAGCCCTTCGTAAAGTGTGGGCTGTGCTTGTCAGAACAATTTTTTGTATCTCCTTGAGGCATGGACTTCCAGGAATCCCTTCAATTAGTCTATTGCAATCTTTTCCAACCAGTCCTAGGGCTCCAACTACAACAGGGATTGTTGATGTTCCCATATACCACATTTTCGAGATTTCTATTTCAAGGTCCTTGTATTTTGACAGCTTTTTGAATATCTTCAAAGATACATTGCAGTCAGTAAGGACTGCCATATCAATAAGGAGGCACCGTTTTTGTTTGTGGTTTTTAATAACAATATCTGGGCGGTTGGCCTTGATTGTTCCGTCAGTGTGTATTGTGTAATCCCATAGAATTGCAACAGGTCCTATTTCCGTAACCGGGTCTGGGTGGTGTTCATACCAGTTTCTTTCAGTTTCCTTCCCGTAGAAGTTGCAGATTTTCCAGTGCAGATATTGGCCCACTCTGTCATGTCGGGTTTTATATTCAGTGGGTGCCAACATCGTGCAACCTGATACAAGATGATCAATCGTTTCTGGATATTTATCAAAGAATCTGCATTTTGGGCTGACACAATATTTTAGTATATGTGGTTGATATTTCCTAGTTAGCCAGCATTGGTCCTGCGCAGCAAGGATAAAACCTTCAGTTTCCGCTTTCAACCCTGCACTGCGTAGCCCCTGATGGGTACGGGTTTTGTCTACATCAGCTTGTTTGGTACGGGCAGAGTATTGGCCATGAAGTGGTTTATCTTGCCATCGCTTCTGTATCTGGTCGGTTGCATTCGTCTTTGTTGTCTTTTTTAATTATTATTATTATTATTATTATTATCATCATCATTTATATTATTATTATTATTAGGTTGGTGCAGAAATAATGTCGTTTTCTCACATAAAGTTAAACGACATTATTTTTGCACCAACCTAATATTATTATTTTCATTTGATTCCTTATGTATACTCATTTTTTTCCGGGTTCCATCCAGAAAACTAATCAAAGACAAGCCGATGAAAACTTTTCGAAAAAACATAGACTTCAGCACTCAGAGACGACAGGCTGTTTCATGCTAGACGATCGATAGACAGTGGCCTGACGATTGCGTTTGGCATGAAACAGTCTGTCGCCTCTGAGTGTTGACTTTTATGTTCACTTTTATATTTATATATGCTCTATCTCCGATACTGAACACTTTATCCCATTAATATAGCACACCTATAACTATATTTCTTCATTCATATATATATATATATATATATATATATATATAATGGATTTTTTATTTATTTATTTATTTTATCCCTCTAAACGTCATTTTAGTGGACAGTCGTATTTGTGTCACTCTTTTTATTTATTAGATGCTATATTTATTTATTTTCGTCTACCGGCCCGGGTCGTGGGTGGGGCGGTCGGTACTTTTAAACTTTGTAAAATATCCAGGCCGGTAGACAAAATTGAATAAATATATCGTTTAATAAATAAACAGAGCGTCTACTCAAATATGAGTATCCACTAAAATAACCTTTAAAGTGATTATATATATATATATATATATATATATATATATATATTATCTCAGATATTGAGCGCTTTCTAATAAGTACCGCGCATATAATATCTAAATAATTATATATATATATATTTATTATTTAAAGACATTTTTATGTTTAACATTCTTTTTATAGATACAAAAAAAATCTATATCTATCTTGTATAATAATAGTAATATATATATATATATATATATATATATATATATATATATATATATATATATTAGGTTGGTGCATAAATAATGACGTAATAATGTCGTTTTTTGACGTATATTTTAACGTCAAAAACGACATTATTACGTCATTATTTTTGCACCAACCTAATATATATATATGTGTGTGTGTTTATGTATGTATGTATGTATGTATGTATGTATCTTATGTATCTACCTCTTTTCCCTACTGACTTTTCTTTACTTCTTTCTAACAGCTCATTTTCCTATTATGTTGGTGCATAAATAATGTCGTTTTCTCACATATGTTACTATGTGAGAAAACGACATTATTTTTGCACCAACCTAATACTTTAATTAATCACTCTCTGTTCTATTGATTAATACGTACTCTACGTTTTATTGATCTACCTTCTAATCTATGCCTCGAATTTGAACATGTTACTCACATGGAAAAATTGTCTTCTCTCGTCTTCACCATTCCAGTAACCGATTTTCTCTGTACGTTTTAAATTCTCCCTTATTTGACTTTCTTGTTTTCAATTTCATTTCTACTTCTCTTTTTTTTTATCTTTGTCGTTATCTTCACGTTTTTTGTTTTTATTTTTCTATTTTCTTTTTCAGTTTTATTCCCTCCCCCCCCATTTTTTTTAGGGCGAGAAAATTTGCCTTGTCCAACTCGGCGAAACAATTTTATTTAACTTTTTTCTGAATTTAACTTCTTTCCTTCTTTTTCCCTTTTTTCCTTTCTTTTCTTCTTTTTCCCTGCTTCTTTATTTCTTTCCTGACATTTCTTTTCTTTCATTTTCTCTCTTTACTTTTCTCTTTCTTTTTTTTTTTTTTTTTTTTTCGTTCTTGCTTTCTTTCTTCGATTCTGGCTTCCCTTTTTTCTTCCATCGTTCTTTCTTTTTTCTTCTTTTCTCTCTTTCTTCTGACCTTCTTTTCTATTTCTGTTCTCTCTTTCATTCATTCTTTTATTTTTCTTTCCTTCCTTCCTTCTTTCTTTCCTTTTTCTTTTTTTCGTTTTTCTTTCTTTATATATTTTCTTTCCTTCTTCTTTCATACTTTCTTTTCTTCGTTTTCTATTTTGCTTAATTTTCTTCACTTCTTTCTTTCCTTTTTTTCTTACTGCCCGTTTTTCTTTCCTTCTTCCTTTTTAAATTCTTTTTCTTCTTTCTTTACGATTCTTTATTTCTTACTTTCTTTCCCTTTTCTTTCTTTGAATTTCTATTTCTTTCCTTGTTTATTACCTGTTATTTTTTTTTCTTTTACTTCTTTTTTCCTTCCATTCTTGTTTTTCTCCTTTTTCAATCATTGTTTTTTTCTTTCTTTCTTTCTTTCTTTCTTTACTTGTTTCTTTCTTTTCTTCGTTCTTTTTTCTTTTTTCCTCCATTCTTTCTTTTATTTATTCTCTCTCTCTCTCTCTCTCTGTCTGTCTCTCTCTCTTCCAGTTGACATCCGTCATTTTCTGCTCTTCCAGGCAAAAATATCTCGAGTGGGATTTAATTAAATATCTAAAAATAAAGAGAAATTTCATTTCCACCGGGCGTAATAGTGAAGGGTAATGATAACGATCTTTATTGTTGGGTCTGATGGATGGCGTCAGCATTTTCTCACGTCAATATCGCTAAAATGAACAGAGCTAAACACTTGCTTACAACAAATTCAATTCTGGTTGGGACTTTAAAACGTCTAGAGATTTCGTAAGCTAAACTCATGCAACAGCCTTCGATTATTTATTATTTGTTCAGTCATAAGTACTTTCCGTTTCTAGATACCACTTGTAATCAATAATCTATCGTCCTTACTAACCGTTCCTTAAATATGTCATAACTGTTTAAAAATGCGTTTCATGCGCAATGTTCTACGCAACCGGAAGTGGATTTACAAAGATAATTCTCCCTAACTGACACCAGAAGCTGAGTTCCACTGAAGAAAGGTAACGTTGTTCCCGTGGTGGAATCGTCAGTGTATTGTTCTAGGGCAGTTGCGTACTGGACATTTGCGTCCCTAGATAAATGGGTCTCTGGATAACTGCGTACCTCTGATAATTTTTTTTTAAGCTTTTAACGACAATTACCATATATTTTGGAAAAAAAACATAAGTAATAATCATATTTTTTTAAAAAGGAATTAATAAAATCAATGACAGATTAACAGTATTGCAAGATCGCTCTACACATCGCAAGAATGTTTTTGTTTCATCAATGTTTTTCTTATGATAGTGATAGCTGTAATTTTCCTCGTCCTCAAATATTTTTCCACCAGTGTTTGATTTTCGGAACTTAGTCATGGGTTCCAAATAAAACTATAATGTATAAAATCCAGAATCTATTAGATGTGTGGGATATGCAATGGTGGAGTGAACTGAAAGTTTTTTTCTCTTTTTTTACTTGTAGTAACTAACATACTGCTTGTTTAGACTAATTAGTGGTATTGGTGTGCAGATTTCTATATTAAACAACACTTTTTAAAAAAAAAATGGTAACTTCAAAAATTCATCAGAGGTATACAATTACCCAGGTACACATTTGTCTAGGAACACAAATGTCTAGGGACGCAATTTTTCCGTACACCCACGTGCAAAATAGGATATAAACCTGACCTATGTCCGCCGGATACAAATCCCAATGTTGGATGTTCAAGCACCAGATGAAGGACAGATTTTCAATCCTGGGCTCATCCTGATTCCCAAAAGGTATAATATGTCTATGTAGGGCACGTGTGGCCCAAATTAGAGGGATTTCAGACACATGGATGAACAGACAGAATTTGCCGTTTATTTATTTAGATGGAAAAAAAACCTTTTATAAAATAATTTTAGTGTTTTAGTAATGCTCTAAATAAGCTATACCAGAGCCGATGTGTGGGCTACCAATCACTTTGATAATAGGTGATAGATAGCAACAGCGAAACAGTCATAATTTAATTGTCTCATTATTTTGACTGGCTTGCTATCACGGATTAATGTCTTCTTTTATCGAGAGAAAATTTCAGTAAATCGATCAAAGTTGAGTGAAATCGTCAATGTCCCCAATTTTCTTAGATACGAATTGATTTTTACACTATTTACATTATTCGGACTATTGTCGCCATATTTATTACAACGTTTCGGTCGTTATACGCTCCGGCCTTCTTCAGGTGGTTGGAATGTCGAACAGACCTTTATTTCGCTCACTGAGGTAGACTGTTCTAGTTCCACGTGCCATGTCTAATGGATTTCAGTTATCAGTTATCTTCTGTTAATTCCCCTCTCGACATTCCAACCACTTGAAGAAAGCCGGAGCGTACAACGGTCGAAACGCTGTAATAAATATGGCGACAAAATATGAGAACAATAATCCGAATAATGTAAATAGTGTACATAATACTTCATCTCAGAAATATAGACAGATACTGAATTGATTTTTTTATGTATTTTCCAAACACTCGGGGTTTAATTTTAAATATGATTTTTTTTTTCAAAGACAAACGAAAAAAAGCATTTCTTAAATATATTTTTTTTTTTAGTTTTCTATTTTCTTTTTCTTTTGCAAATTTATTTTCCCGAAAGGCCCAAATACAAAAACAATTACTTAAATCTTCGTAGAAATAAAATACGGAATTGTTTTTGCATTTTTTTTTTTTTTTTATTTCAATTTATAAAGTTGATGCAATTTCCATCTGTCATTTACTTGATTATTGTCACATTTCACTTGGAAATAAAAAGGAAAATAAAATGAAAGCAAATATTAAAGATTTACAAATTGAACGCCGTCCATATTCATCGTTTTTAAGCAAATTCATCAAAAACCAAATTTTTTAAAATTTGAACTGTGGCTAAGATTATTTATTTATTTACTAAGATTATTTATTTCTATAAAAATTTTCCTATATTTATTTTCTATATATATTTTCGTATAAATATGTTTTCCATATTTATGTTATATAAATATTTTCTAAATTTATTTCCTATAAAAATTTGTTGTATTTATTTTCTATGAATATTTTTCTGTATTGATTTCCTATAAATATTTTTCTAAATTTTTATCAATAATTATTTTTTACATATATTTCCTATGTATATTTTCCTTTATTTTCTATAAATATATTTTTCATATTTATTTGATATAAATATCTTCTACATTTTTTTCCTATAAATATTTCTATATTATTTTCTATGACTATTTTTCTATATTTATTTCTGATAAATATTTTCTATATTCATTTCTGTAATTATTTTTACATATATTTTCTATGTATATTTTCCTATATTTATTTCCTATAAATATGTTTTCCATATTTATTTAGTATATATATATATATATATATATATATATATATATATATATATATATATATACATTTATTCATGTAAATATTTTCTACCTTTATTTTCTATGAATATTATCTATATTTCCTATAAATATTTCTGTATTTATTTCTGTATTTATTTCCTATATATATTTTCCTATATTCATTTTCTCTAAAAAGATGTTCCCTATATTTATTTAATATAAATATTTTCTACATTTATTTTCTATGAATTTTTTTATATTTCTTTGTTAAATATTTTCTATATTTATTTTTTTAAATATTTTCTATATTTTCTATATATATATATATATATATATATATATATATATATATATATATATATATATATATATATGAAGAAAAATATACGGAAATAACAAACAAAAATCCTTATATGCAATTATGCTGTTTTAATGTTAATATAATGTCAACGTCGGACGTTTAGGTCTAATAAACCAACTTCAGGATATATTCATAAAATACAATTAACATTATCAATTCAACATGACAAAGACGATGGACATAAGGACAAGACTGGTATTTATTCGTACAAAAAGTACAAATTGTGGCACGAGGCCAATAAAGGGGAGGGGTAGAGGCTGGTCAACACTAACTATCTTATACCTAGCTAATCAGATTCGTGACCCATTCGTACATTACATTTTACCCATTCACCAAAAGAACTCGTCCATCACCAAACAATCCTTCAACCACCATAATACCACGTGCTCTCAAGGGAGACCTACCAAAATCGCACCCCATACCATAAAAAATATAATGAAGATATATATATATACAATTCTAATAATGATAAAATGAGAGGGGAGGGAAATGAACCCAATAATAAACTTAAAATAAACACAAATACAAACTAAACATAATTGATGTTAGTAGGGACCGTCCATCCCATAAAACAGAGAGGCCGCTGTATTCTGCCCAGGGGACAACATCAAGAGACGCTCTCGCTAAGGGAGTGGGAAAAAGTATAAAATATTAGGCTGGAATGGGAAAATATAAAACTGACCCAGTCGAGATGAAAATGGGGCGGGGGTCAAAACAAACTGGGGAGGATGGGAAACTCGACTTGGATCATAACCAAAGAACGGCCGGGATGCAGGCCAGGAACAACACTTACTCACATTAACTAGGTACACTGAAGCTTGTCTAACCTAACCAAGGGGAGGGTTCCACAGGAAGCCACCCCGATGTGCAAAAGGTTGACCTAGAAGAGAAAATCAAGGCTAGCCCCGTTCACACGAAGCAAGCTCGCTTCTTTTACCCACCTTTCGCTAAAGACTGTCGAATGCAATCGTTTTCTATCCGATCTAATCTTCATCTTGAGCTGATACTCAAAGAATCGAAACAGATCCGAATGAGAAAGACGATTGCCTCGCAAGACTTCCTCCTTTCGCGTCATCCAAATCACCATTCGAGCCGTGGCCATCAGCGTCAGAAACACCATCCGTTTCATCCCGGAATACGGGGGCGACACATTGTCACACGCGTATGCGCGATCAATGGACACAAGCTGTTCGGGAGCGAGACGAGCCGTCAGCTCGCCGACATGGTCCCATAAGGGGCGGACCTGGGGGCAATGGTAGAAGGCGTGCGCAGCCGTTTCTTCTAAGCCAAGGCCACACCGTTCACAGTCTGGCAAATCCGCCAAGCCCCATATGAAAGCCTTGTCGTTGAGAGGCAGCCGATTCCGAGCCAATCGCCAGCTAAGCAAAAACTCAGGGTTACTGAGGTAATCCGCCGCTGGCGCCCAAGACCAGTAGGAGCAATATTCCTCCTCCGACAAGCCGAGCGTATCTCGTAGGAGATCCTTCGTTGGCCTCTCCACTAATTCACGATAGAAGACCTTCCTAGGCCGAGAAAGGTCACTGGACCGGGGAATGGCCCTCACGGCCGACCGACACTCGCGAAGGAAAACCGATTGATCCCGGGGTTTACGACCGCGCTCAACCTGCGAGATGGGGGGGACTGATGGTAAGGCCAGGGAACGCGTCCCTAACAATCCCCTCCAGAATCGGATCTCCTCCAGTCAATGCACGGCGTAGGAAAGCCAACCTAGAGGCACGGATGTGACTCGGCAGGTGCGGCATTCCCAGCCCCCCATGACACGGACGTTTAGTGCAGACTCGTCTGTCGACCCGATTCCCGTGTCCCCTCCATAAAATGGAGGATAGCGATTGCTCGAGCGCCTTCTTGTGAGTCTTACAGAGAGGAAGTACGGACAATCGATAAAGAATCAGGGGGAAAATGTATGTAGCACACACCTCCGCCCTGCCCTTCACGGACAACCTCCGTCGATTCCAAGTCTGACCGGCGGAATCGACCTTTGCTCGTACTTCAGATCAATTCTTCTCCAGCTGGAGGTCAGGCCCAAACCACACTCCAAGAATGCGGACAGGACCGTCTGTCCAACCGAAGCGGCCCGGAAGAGCGACCCCCTTCCAGGCACCTAACCGCAAGCCGGACGACTTGTCGCGGTTTATTTTGGCCCCTGTCACCTTCTCGTACCGATCAAGCGCCTTCTGTACCACCTCAATGTCGTTGCGGGACGACACGAAAGCAGATACGTCATCGGCGTACGCGGAAACCCTGGCTCGAGACCCTCCAGGAACGGCAATTCCACGTAGGGCCGGACTGCCGGTCTCGTCCTTCAGCCGGCGAAGGAGAGGCTCCAACGCCAAAGCATAAAGGAGAGGCGACAGCGGACAACCCTGACGAACCGACCTAGACAGCACGAACGCGTCCGACAGCCTTCCGTTCACCTGTACCACCGCACTGGGGGAGCGATACAGGAGGCTAATCCAGCGGCAGAAGTTGGGTGCGAATCCAGCGGCCTGCAGGACAGCTGCAAGGTAGCGATGGTCGACCCTATCAAATGCCTTGGACTGATCCAAATTGATCAGCGCGGCTTCTTCGTCGTCTTTTACACCCTCTATGATCGTGCGGATCAGATGCAGGTTGCTCTGAATTGTTCGGCCCCTCACAGAACAAGTCTGCTCAGCTCCCAACAGAGACTCGGCAACTGACTGCAAACGCTCCTGCAGGATCTTGGCCATAATCTTTAACTCTGTGTTTAGCAGAGTTATGGGCCTGTAATCATCTAGGTTCCCTAAGACTGGTATTTATTTGAACAAAAGTACAAATTGTGGCACAAGGCCAATAAAGGGAAGGGGTAGAGGCTGGTCAACACTAACTATCTTATACCTAGATAATCAGATTCGCGACCCATTCGTACATTACATTTTACACATTCACCAAAAGAACTCGTCCATCACCAAACAATCCTTCAACCACCATAATACCACGTGCTCTCAAGGGAGACCTACCAAAATCGCGCCCCATACCATGAAAATTCTAATGATGATATATATATATACAATTCTAATAATGATAAAATGAGAGGGGAGGGAAATGAACCCAATAATAAACTTAAAATAAACACAAATACAAACTAAACATAATTGATGTTAGTAGGGACCGTCCAACCCATAAAACAGAGAGGCCGCTGTATTCTGCCCAGGGGACAAAATCAAGAGACGCTCTCGCTAAGGGAGTGGGAAAAAGTATAAAATATTAGGCTGGAATGGGAAAATATAAAACTGACCCAGTCGAGATGAAAATGGGGCGGGGGTCAAAACAAACTGGGGAGGATGGGAATCTCGACTTGGATCATAACCAAAGAACGGCCGGGATGCAGGCCAGGAACAACACTTACTCACATTAACTAGGTACACTGAAGCTTGTCTAACCTAACCAAGGGGAGGGTTCCACAGGAAGCCACCCCGATGTGCAATAGGTTGACCTAGAAGAGAAAATCAAGGCTAGCCCCGTTCACACGAAGCAAGCTCGCTTCTTTTACCCACCTTTCGCTAAAGACTGTCGAATGCAATCGTTTTCTATCCGATCTAATCTTCATCTTGAGCTGATGCTCAAAGAATCGAATCAGATCCGAATGAGAAAGACGATTGCCTCGCAAGACTTCCTCCTTTCGCGTCGTCCAAATCACCATTCGAGCCGTGGCCATCAGCGTCAGAAACACCATCCGTTTCATCCCGGAATACGGGGGCGACACATTGTCACACGCGTATGCGCGATCAATGGACACAAGCTGTTCGGGAGCGAGACGAGCCGTCAGCTCGCCGACATGGTCCCATAAGGGGCGGACCTGGGGGCAATGGTAGAAGGCGTGCGCAGCCGTTTCCTCTAAGCCAAGGCCACACCGTTCACAGTCTGGCAAATCCGCCAAGCCCCATATGAAAGCCTTGTCGTTGAGAGGCAGCCGATTCCGAGCCAATCGCCAGCTAAGCGAAAACTCAGGGTTACTGAGGTAATCCGCCGCTGGCGCCCAAGACCAGTAGGAGCAGTACTCCTCCTCCGACAAGCCGAGCGTATCTCGTAGGAGATCCTTCGCGGGCCTCTCCACTAATTCACGATAGATGACCTTCCTAGGCCGAGAAAGGTCACTGGACCGGGGAACGGCCCTCAAGGCCGACCGACACTCGCGAAGGAAAACCGATTGATCCCGGGGTTTACGACCGCGCTCAACCCGCGAGATGGGGGGACTGATGGTAAGGCCAGGGAACGCGTCCCTAACAATCCCCTCCAGAATCGGATCTCCTCCAGTCAATGCACGGCGTAGGAAAGCCAACCTAGAGGCACGGATGTGACTCGGCAGGTGCGGCATTCCCAGCCCCCCATGACACGGACGTTTAGTGCAGACTCGTCTGTCGACCCGATTCCCGTGTCCCCTCCATAAAATGGAGGATAGCGATTGCTCGAGCGCCTTCTTGTGAGTCTTACAGAGAGGAAGTACGGACAATCGATAAAGAATCAGGGGGAAAATGTATGTAGCACACACCTCCGCCCTGCCCTTCACGGACAACCTCCGTCGATTCCAAGTCTGACCGGCGGAATCGACCTTTGCTCGTACTTCAGATCAATTCTTCTCCAGCTGGAGGTCAGGCCCAAACCACACTCCAAGAATGCGGACAGGACCGTCTGTCCAACCGAAGCGGCCCGGAAGAGCGACCCCCTTCCAGGCACCTAACCGCAAGCCGGACGACTTGTCGCGGTTTATTTTGGCCCCTGTCACCTTCTCGTACCGATCAAGCGCCTTCTGTACCACCTCAATGTCGTTGCGGGACGACACGAAAGCAGATACGTCATCGGCGTACGCGGAAACCCTGGCTCGAGACCCTCCAGGAACGGCAATTCCACGTAGGGCCGGACTGCCGGTCTCGTCCTTCAGCCGGCGAAGGAGAGGCTCCAACGCCAAAGCATAAAGGAGAGGCGACAGCGGACAACCCTGACGAACCGACCTAGACAGCACGAACGCGTCCGACAGCCTTCCGTTCACCTGTACCACCGCACTGGGGGAGCGATACAGGAGGCTAATCCAGCGGCAGAAGTTGGGTGCGAATCCAGCGGCCTGCAGGACAGCTGCAAGGTAGCGATGGTCGACCCTATCAAATGCCTTGGACTGATCCAAATTGATCAGCGCGGCTTCTTCGTCGTCTTTTACACCCTCTATGATCGTGCGGATCAGATGCAGGTTGCTCTGAATTGTTCGGCCCCTCACAGAACAAGTCTGCTCAGCTCCCAACAGAGACTCGGCAACTGACTGCAAACGCTCCTGCAGGATCTTGGCCATAATCTTTAACTCTGTGTTTAGCAGAGTTATGGGCCTGTAATCATCTAGGTTCCCTAAGACTTATCCAAACAGATAACTGAAAGTTTTATATGATCAGCGTTCCGTTTAAACATGGTCACGTTGTCGTCACGTGGGCGACGCTGTGAAAACGTATTCGTAAAATTTGAGTATTTTGAATGAAAAATGAAAAGAATTCTATTTTGATCTAAAATTTATATGTACGTGACCATGTTTAAAGTCTTGTTCTTATGTCCATCGTCTTTGTCATGTTGAATTGATAATGTTAATTGTATTTTATGAATATGCCCTGAAGATGGTTTATTAGACCGAAACGTCCGACGTTGACATTATATTAACATTAAAACAGCATAATTGTATATAAGGATTTTTGTTTGTTTTTTCCGTATATTTTTCTTCATACTGTCGGATCTATATCCATATATTTGCTTATATATATATATATATATATATATATATATATATATATATATATATTCCTATATTTATTTTCCATAAATAATATTCTATATTTATTTCCCTTCTCGTACTGTCCACGAGGATAGCCTCCTATGTGACGAAACGCTTCCACTTTTTGGAATGCGATACCTCCTTTCTATTTGTTTTGGATCATTTCACCCCAAGGAAACGCAATAAAGTCATTAATATTCAAGAGGTTAATGAGTGTGAGAGAATATGAGAAAAAAAACTTTAATGAGGAGAGTAGACAATAAAAGAACAGGAATTAAGAATACAGAATGTAACGATTGACATTGTATTTTAAAAGTTTTTGAATAAAGCCTCTAAGATGCAAAGGAGTACACCATGAAAAATACAAATATATGTGCTATATACGACGCAGATAATGTAACTTATTTTATACAAAGTCAATACTTTATTCTAAACAAATAAGTTAACCACATTCTGAAAAAACATAAAATAAACCAAAAAGACAAATAATCTAAAATAAACAAACATTTCAAGTAAATAACAAAGAAATTTACGAACTACGAATGAACACATAAACACCAGTAATTATTATAATTAATATTAATAACAATAATAATAATAATAATAATAATAATAACAATAATAATAATAATAATATTAATAACAATAATAATAATAATAATAATAATAACAATAATAATAATAATAATAACAATAATAATAATAATAATAACAATAATAACAATAATAATAATACTATTAATAACAATAATAATAATAATAATAATAACAATAATAATAATAATAATATTAATAATAATAATAATAATAACAATAATAATAATAATAATAACAATAATAATAATAATAATATTAATAATAATAATAACAATAATAATAATAACAATAACAATAATAATAATAATAATAATATTAATAACAATAATAATAATAATAATAATAATAATCAAGACTACAGCCCTCACTTTACGAAGGGCTTTATCTATGTAAACTATGTTTGTTTTGTTTTTTTGTTTGTATTTTTTGTTTTTGTTTTGTTTTTTTGCTCAGTGGAAAATGTCATGATACCATTTCTAACCTTAGTCTCTGGGTGGGACCCGGAAAGGAAATATAATAATAATAATAATAATAATAATAATAATAATAATAATAATAATAATAATAATAATAATAATTAATAAATAATAAGTAAAAAGTTAACAAATAAGCATATTCAGTTTCGCAACTATTCCTACTCAGTGGCCTATAGAATAATTTGAAATATAATCGTTACCGCCCACCCAATAAGCGCCAGGATGCAACAATATGTCTTAATACCAATATTACATCACTGAACAGCATACATAAATAGTCGAGCCAAAACACAATGCACATGTCCTATCGCAAATACAAATAGTTATAAATTTTTTAAAGTGCACACGAACCTTATGGACACCCTGTGTATATATATATATATATATATATATATATATATATATATATATATATATATATATGTGATTAGATAAATTATAAATATTATGTTTGCTTATCTTTAGCATAATCTGTTCATATTCACGGATAACCTTCCGCGTATTACAATCAAATGATATAAGGAATGTGTTATAACTGTGAAAATCACTTTTATTTCCAAAGTACTTTCTATCTCATTCTAGGATCATCTTCAAGGGTGCAAGTAGTAAGACGAAACTGTGTGTTGCTATTCATTACTGAATTTTAATCAGACAGAAAAGAGAATTTGATACCTGGATAAATTACGCCAAAATGTAAATAACACTGACATCTCATTTTAAGAAATATATTTACTAAAATTACAGAAAAATATCTTGAAATAACAAAGAGTAAATTTCTTCAATAAAATCACCATTGGGCGACTTCAGAATCTCTTGCAACTCTTCTAGACGGTCTCAATGTTTAAGTTGGTGAATGCTGTCATAATTCTTGCCTTCAGTTCATCTTTGGTGTTACAAGGAGTTTTGTTGGTCTCTCGCTCAACTGCACCCCACACATAATAATCAAGGGGGGTGCAGTTTGAGAGTTACGTGACCAAATGTAAGGGGTGATATAGTTGCAGAAATTGTCTGACAGCCATGACTGGATTCTCCTGCTTGTGTGGCATGGTGCTGAGTCTTATTGCCAGACATAGGATAATCCAGCAGGCAACTTCTTGACACAAGGGACCACTACGCCCTCAAGACACTTGATGTAGGCCTCCATGTTGAGTCTGAGGCCCTGTGAGAAGATGAATAGAAGCATAACGTCGCTATCACTAATGATCATTCCAAACACCATGATGTGGATGTATCACCCAACTCTTTCTGAATCATCAGCACTGTCCGAAGATTGACACCTAAACACGTAAATGGTCGTACTGGAGCTTCCGGCGCAAATGCCAAGCAGTATAGCATGCCGTTTCCAAAATTGCGTCATGGTGCTCTTTTTCTCTCAGACTGTGTTGAACTGACCTTACTATACTATGCAGTCGACAAAATCAAAAACAAACAACGCCCATGCACGAAATTAAAAAATATAAAATGGCGACAATTTACCCATCACATACAGTATATATATATATATATATATCAGTTAATGGTCAGAGTTGAATTAGACCAGGAAACAGTAGTATTAAATAGAGCTCAATACAAGTATAAAAAATAAAGCGTTAGGTATTCAATTGATCAGAATCACCTGAAGATAACGAAAGGTTGAAACCAATGTATCAAAATCGTCTGATTTAATATAAATATATATATATATATATATATATATATATATATATATATATATATATATATATATATATATCAAAGGAAAACTCAGTATATTATTAAAGAGTTCGTTAAGAATTTATTTCATACAGCAAACTGCCTCATCAAACCAGAATTATAAAATAAAAGACCTATTTGGATTATCCTTACCACTTACGGATTTGATATATATATATATATATATATATATATATATATATATATATATATATATATATATATATATATATATATATATATATATATATATATATATATATATATATATATATATATATGTATGTATATATGTATATATATATATATATATATATATATAGATAGATAGATAGATAGAGCGAGAAGAGACACCTACCTTGCTAACCGAACGCACCTCTGTGGCCAAATCGGTAAAGACACGTCAAGCTAAATGACGGTTCCGTATAGGATACAGGTTCGAATGCTGTCGGAGGACGAATATTTTCTGTGAAAATTTCTTGGACATTCAGGCCGTTAAATGTTGTTTAATACTGTTTATTATAAACGCAGCATTTACTTAAATATTTGTATCTATAAAAAGAACGTGTAAATATATATTTACAAGGAATAAGCGTAATTTAAAATTTTAATTACAATGCATATTAGTGTAAATTTAATAAAAAAACAATCGGTTTCGTGCCAGTCTTGTCAAGTTTTATTCTGGTTTGGTTGGTTTGATTTGTTTTACGGCATATCAATACCTCAATGGGTTAATGCCGACAAACTTTTTCTTGCTGGTAATATTTTCTTTCAAAATAAACTATAGTTGGTAATATCTTTTTTTCTAAAAATGTTTTGCTGGTAATATTTTTTTACAAAGTATTTCTGGTATGTATTAAAACCTATTTTTACACCTTCATAGTGTTTTGATCCCAGTTTGTGGGGGTTAACTATTTGCCCATAGCTGGGACTCTAACAGGTGTTACCATCCCGGTTCAGGTTGGATCTGAGAACACCAGCAATTAAGAGGTGGTTCCACGCTCCTGAAAACCTCCTGATCAGAGGCCTTGCTGCTGGATGTCGTTTATCGTCTTACCGAGGGACGAGTTTTATTCTGGGAAATAATAGAACAAACTTGTAAATTAATTTAAGGATGACTAATGAGGGAAAAAACTTTCAAGGAAAACTAGAGACCAATAATATTCAGACCCAGCAAACAATCCCTCTATTTACGGAGGAAAGGCTTGCAGAATCTGATATATAAGGACTCCAAGACCTTGAGATGTTATAAAAAGTTGGACTTTGATAAAATAGATAAACGTTCCACAATAAAATCTGTAATATAGCTCCTGCTATTAATAATGTGTTGAGCAATTGTATTTATCAGTTGACTATTAGTAGCGGCCTGATTCAAATATATAGATATATATATATATATATATATATATATATATATATATATATATATATATATATATATATATATATATATATATATATATATAAAGAAATATACTCTTAAGGTGTAAGGTGTGCTATAATTATGGGATAAAGTGCTCAATATCAGATAGAGCGTGTGTAAATAATTATATATATATATATATATGTGTGTGTCTGTGTGTTATTTTTAAGAGTGCCTTTATTGTCTACAAATAAACAACGAAACAATGTTTGGGTTATCTTTGGGAATTAAAGGAAACATTTATTATCCTTAACGTGATAAATGAAATAGATGCGTTACAATGGAAAACATGACTTTTTTTTTATGAAGTTTTGAAATCTTTTATTTTTTACAGAGCAAATTACTGAAGTTGAATCAAACTGTTATTTACACAGGGTAATTAATTGATTAATTACTTTATCTTGCTAAAATGCAATTATACAACGGGAATATTAAGCCGAAAACTTTTAATGAAATCTAATTATAAGCACTAACAAATTTTAATTAAAATTTCTTTTTTCTCCATAAACAAGGAATAAATTTGCATACAGAAGTACAAAACCTTCAAATTAACATGACGAAAACAGTTTACCAATTTTCAAATTTTAGATCAGTAACCAAAAATGCATCTGACAAGAACAAAAATAAAATCGCCGTTATTAATTTATTCAGCGTGACGATGAGTCAGTACTGAACGTGGAGACAGGGACATTTTATATGGTTTAATTAGGTGTCTTCGTCATTGTATGAAAAGACTTCTTAAAACAAAACGTGCGATTTCTCTGGGGTCACATAACGATATTTGAAAATATTTTTAAAGAATAATTAGGTAACTAGAGATCTTATGGTGTTCATATATATATATATATATATATATATATATATATATATATATATATATATCATAAATAAGAGTAAAAACAGATGGAGTAAGAATCCGCAGTTCTTAGCATTTACTTTTTAAAAATAGTGCTCAATACAAAGTAGAGCAAAATATTATTATAATACTTTTAATATAATAAATTGCAATACAAACATTTTACATGTTTCGGAACTATAATAGTTCCTTGTCGGGCGATGGTAGATAACATAACATATGAATCTACCATCTACATATGTAGATAACATGTTATTTTCCATCGCACGAAGAGGAGCCATTATAGTTCCGAAACATGAAAGTTTTTGTGTAGCAATGAAAATTTTTTATTGTAATTTATTATAATAAAAATATTTGTTGTAACCAAGTAAATGGTTAAGAAATAACAAAACAAGATGTTGCAGATAAATCGTGTATTGAACAGTAAATACTACAGAAAAGTATTACACGACTTGCGAGTGTGTGTCGGTTGACCAGCGTTCAATCTATACTACTGTTGATATTTAGTGCCCCCATGAGGGTAGATTTGGCACAAGGCCGAGTCTAACGTGGGTCATCCGAATCCGTAGGCTTGGCCAAAAAATCCCCAGTAGAACCCAGATAAACGGGTTCGGGTTTGTCTACCTCCCCGGACGAGACTTTGTCCTTTGGCACAGCCTCGTCCAGGTTCCTCCCTGCCCAAATGCTGAGAGTTCGACAGCAGCTTCGAACTGTCACAGCCTCGGTAGAACAAACTATACTACTGTTAATATTTAACAGCCCCCGCCCCCGCCACGAGGGATGTATGTGGTACAAGGCCGAGTTGACCGTGGGTTCTCCGAGATTTTTAAATTTAGTGAATTTAAAAATCTAAACTTAAAAATAACAGTCTGCACTAAATTGAAAAGGGGAAACGACGTAACTCTAGATTTAACAAACAACACATACCAACCTTATAAAAAACCAAATACTAACCCCTTATATATACACCCGAAGTCAAACCACCCTCCATCCATAATTAAACATATATCCTCATCAATAGAGAATAGAATCAGCATTAACTCCGCTAACAAAGAAATATTCCAACAACACGGTAACTTTTATAACACTGCCCTAAAAAATAGTGGATACAAAAATGCTAACATCAATTATAGAAACAATTGTACTAACCCGAAAAGAAACAGGAAAAGAAAAATCATTTGGTATACCCCTCCGTTCAACCAAATGGTTAGTATTAAACTAGGACAGAAATTCCTAGCTTTAATTGAAAAACACTTTCCTACCAATAGTTGACTTAGTAAAATATTTAATAAAAACACCCAAAAATTAAGTTACAGCTGCACTGAAAATCTAGAAAGCATAATAAAAAACACAATAATAAAATCCTGAACAAACCCCTATTCCTGAATAGTATTAATAAAAACCCTACACTTAAATTAGACAAAAATAGTGAAAAATTATGTGATTGTAGAAACCCAGAAGACTGCCCATTGGAAAATAAATGCTGCGTTAAATCTGTGGTATACCAATGTACTATCTCATCCATTGAGAGTCCTAATACTAATATGATATACAATGGGTCTACGAAGAATGAATTTAAAGCCAGATGGGGGCAGCATAAGTGCTCTTTTAACAATATAAATAAAAGAAATCAGACATCTCTATCTAAATATTTTGGCATTTGAAGGAAAT
Organism: Acanthosepion lycidas; assembly: GCA_963932145.1. NCBI lineage: Eukaryota > Metazoa > Mollusca > Cephalopoda > Sepiida > Sepiidae > Acanthosepion > Acanthosepion lycidas. The sequence goes on from OZ010598.1 coordinate 22,870,507, forward strand.
GAATAAAACACCAAAAGTTAAATGGAAAATTATAAACAAAACTAGAACTTGTAAAACTTGTGATGACCCATGCCCTTTATGCCTACATGAAAATCTACACATTATTAAGTTTCTAAATAATAAAAATCTATTAAACAATAGACATGAGTTAACGGTTTTTTGCGACATCATCAGATTTTTGCATTGAATAATTAGCATAAAAAACTAACAATCAATAAAATAATTTTTAAAATCTATAGTCCTAATAAATAGTTTAAATACCCTAAAAAAAAGATAACCCCTTATGAAGTCGTCAAAAAACAAATGTTAGCGATTTACGACAGTTTTTATATACACAAAACCCTTTCAGAAAAAATAAAAAATAAAATAAATAAATCTCCATAGACACTTAACCAGACTAGACGATGTCATCTTCCGCTTTAAATTTAGACATCCCAACCTTACCCTGACTTGACATCTGTGAATGTAACTGAGATATTGATACAAATTATTAACACCTTACGCCCCTTTTCTTTAAACAATTGCTCTAGCCATTACTATAGAAATTTTGATTTCAATAATGAATATGCTTATAAAACACGTAAATTTCAGAAATAAGTTATTCCAAAAAAAAATTTCGCTTGAAGATGGAACAGAGCTTAGTACTTTAATTCAATTTAATTCAAATAATTATATTGAAGTTTTTAGCTCTTGTTTTGAAACATGAGAACTCTTATGTAGCGTGTTGGAATCATTTTTAAATAAATAATTATATATATATATATATATATATATATATATATATATATATATATATATATATATATTGTGTGTGTGTATTTAGGCAGCATCTTTTCATTCATACACGTTTCATTAAATAATATAGACAAGTGTTGTCTATTTATTTTATGTAAATTTTTTTCGTAACGTCTGATAAGTTTAATAACATTATCGTTGAACGAAGAAAGAAATTCACAGTAATGATCCATATTTTTTTAATACAATCTAAGCTTTCCGCTTACATAAGCCATTATCAAATATGTCAATTACAACATATTAAGCAATATACGGACACGACAGTGATGATAGTCTGTCAATGTTTACATAGAAGATTTCTAAGCTAAACACGCGCATATAAGACGCTAGAAGCGAAAATCGCACCGCATCTCATGACGTCACACATGACCACACGAGAGTGAATTGTAGAAGTATGAATCGAAAGCCGTTGGTATAAACCAATGGCTTCTGTTACCAATTATAGACATTTAAGAATATTTGTAGAGATGCCATAATTGATTTTGTTTAGGTTGGGTTGGGTTTCAACTGTTTGATGTATAATGCTTCAAGGATTTTTAGTTTTTGTCTATTGTTTTCATGTCGAAGTATAATTGTGTTTTCGACAAGTATTTTACGGAATTGTGCATGCGGGCAGGCATGTTGTTTTAAATGCCTAAATATGTTAGAGTTTTCATTCAAATGTAGTCTCAAGCGTCGTGAAAGCGAGTTTGTGGTTTGACCAACATAAATATTATTTAATTCGCTGGAGATACACTCTCCCAAAGGGCACTTGATTTTATAAACTATGTTGGTTTTTTGCAAATCGCTAACCGGTGGAGAAGAATCATTGCGATGAATTAAGTTGGATATACTAGATTTAGTGTAGCATACGATTAATTTAATTTTTTTGCTAGGATCTGTAGTTGATATCTTAGAATTTACTAAATTTTTTAGTATATTTTCATCTTGTTTATAATTAGTATGCATTTGATTACGATATAGGAGATTAATATGTTTGAGATCAGTAGAAGCAGTATTATGTACAATTTTCTTAGTATTGAGATTTCTAAGAAAGCATTTTATTTGTTCATCAACTATATAGTTTGGAAAGCTATTATTAATAAGTGTCTGTTTTATATTCTTTAGTTCACTGTAAAACATCTGTTTTGTGGATGAATTAGTTTCTGCACGATGTATTAGATTCTTTATAATTGCTATTTTGTAGTAATATGGGCATTCGCTCTTGTAGTTAAGTGTACATGAATTTATGCTTGTAGGTTTTTTGTATGGCGAAATAGTAAATTTGTTATTATTTGTGTTTATCAATATGTCAAGGAAGGGGATTTTATTATTAGTATTGTGTTCATATGTGAATTTAAGGACAGAATTATTTTGGAAACGTTTTTGAAGTTGAAGTATTTCATCTGTATTTTTAACTAACATAAGAATATCATCAACGTACCTTAGGTAGATAGATGTTTTTTGTTTTAAATCTGTAAATATCTTATTTTCGAGGTTCGACATGTAGAAATCGCTAAATGTCGGACCCAGTACTGAACCCATGGAGACACCATCACGTTGTATATATATATATTGTTATTATGATCGATGAAAGGGACTTCAGTAGTACAAGCTAATAGTAGTTTCCGTAATATATTAGGATTAATTTTAACTCCTGTTTATCATCTAACAAAATACATTAACCAACTTATTACTCCCTACCTTCCTAGTAAATATAGGGTTAAGTCAACATTAGAAGTAATCCAAATCCCAAAAAGTGAAAAACCTGACAATGAAATCATGGCTTCACTTGATGTTGAAAACTTATTTACCAATGTCCCTAATCCTAATATGTCAATGTCCCTAATCCTAATATGTATGTATATATACCACTTGCGTTAATGTGAAGCTCTTCAGTAAAAATGAATGGAGCACTCCGCCTGATTGACATTTGTTTACATTTGTAAAAACAATACGCTAGATGTAGCTGTCTTATTCTGTCGCATGAAGATAGCTCAGTGGTAGAAACTCAGACTGACCGTAAAGCAGTTGGGTTTCAATCTTGACTTAAGTCGTTCGGATGTTTAGTCGCACTGAGGATCTTTGATACAGCGAATCATATATATATTTAATTATTAGCGAATATAAATAAGCGTTTATAAAATCTAGTATTTTATTCAGTCATGCTTATCTGATTCCTGCCAAGTGAGAAATTACGAGACTCCGGCACTACTCCCGGTAAGTAGACAATTATTATTGCTCTAGGTAACTACCGAGTACTTTATTGGCTGAAATGTCTTGAATTACGACATTTTATTTATATCAAAAGTTGTCCTTACTACTTTTATTATTATTATTTATAATATTATTATATTTATTATATTTTATACCTGTAAAAAAACATAACTTGAAAACAGACATACTGTCGAAATATTTAACATTGTCAAACACTAACATTATTTTCTTTTTCTTTCTTGAATCGTGCTATTCTCTATGTATTGAAAAATATTGGAAGAGTTACGCCAATCATTTTCTTTATTATTATTATTTTTATTTTCTTTGCTTTCTGGCGTTTACACATTTCTTTCCGGGTCCCACCCAGGGACCTAAGGTTAGAAATGGCATCATGACAATTTTCACTGACAAAAAAAAAAAAAAAAAAAAAAAATTACATAGATAGAGCCCTTCGTAAAGTGTGGGCTGTACTTGTCAGAACAATTTTTTGTATCTCCTTGAGGCATGGGCTTCCAGGGATCCCTGCAATTAGTCTACTGCAATCTTTTCCAACCAGTCCTAGGGCTCCAACTACAACAGGGATTGTTGATGTTCCCATATGCCACATTTTCGAGACCTCTATTTCAAGGTCCTTGTATTTTGACAGCTTTTTGAATATCTTCAAAGATACATTGCAGTCAGCAGGGACTGCCATATCAATAAGGAGGCACCGTTTTTTATTATTATTATTATTATTATTATTATTATTATTATTATTATTATAATTATTATATGATTTAATTTAAATTTTTAGTTTAATCCGACATTTTTATTAATTCAAACGTTATTATAATCGATACTCGTATTTTAAATACACGCCACATTTTTGTTTTTAATTTAAGCAGTGTGTGTCCCTCGACTGGCGTATAAGAAATATTAATATAGAAAATATGTTCTCCGGCAGGAATAAAACCTGCGTTTCCCGTTCTACGGGAAGTCATCGTTTCATCCGGTGTGATTTTCCGCTCGGTAACGAATAACGTCACAGCAAAACACAGCTCTATTTTTCCTTTCCTGTCAGATAGCATACGTACCACGGCAAATTATCTCCATATCATATAGAAAGGACAGAGATTATCTGTTAAGTCTTACACACACACACATATATACACACCGTCCCCTTAGATATATATATATATATTAGGTTGGTGCAAAAATAATGTCGTTTTCTCACATATGTGACTATGTGAGAAAACAATATTATTTTTGCACCAACCTAATATATATATATATATATATATATAACCAATATGTATAATTAACACTATATATATATATATATATATATATATATATATATTATATATATATATACAATATATGTATATATACAACTAATATGTATAATTCATACCTATATATATATATATATATATATATATATATATATTATATATATATATATACAATATATGTATATATATACAACTAATATGTATAATTCATACCTATATATATATATATATATATATATATATATATATATATATATATATATATATATAAATAAATAAAACGGAACATTGAAGTCAGCCCTCAGAGGCGACAGGCTGTTTCATGCTGGACGCAATCGTCAGGCCGTCTGACATATATATATATATATATATGTATATATATATATATATATATATATATATATATATACAACCAATATGTATAACTCATGATATATATTATACATATACACAGTATATATTTTGAGTAACTCTCAAATATATGCTTGTAAAATAAAAACATCATATTTGCCTTGAAATTTACGTCGAATGGCGAAACGCGTCCACTAAACTAAATATAGTTTTCCTATTGTCTTTTCATACATTTTGTCTCCTCTACAGATATACTCCATTAGAGTATATTTACACACACACACACATCATATATACATATATATATATATATATATATATATATATATATATATATATATACACGTAATAATCCGTTGGTATATAATCCAAGTGAATCCTAATAATATAAACTAATAAAACTAATCTACAAAAAGAGCTCAATGTATTTATTATAATGCAGAGCATATAAGTTACATAATAGTGAAAACCAAAAATGAACTGGTAAGAATAGATATTTTAACCAACACTTTACTATGTTGGCATTTTTCGACTCAGATAATGTGAAGATATAAAATATGAAATTTAAAAATTAAACATTTAAATGTCTTAAACGATTGAGAAGTCCTAAAAAAGTAAGATTGCGTCTCTGACATTTATCAAGCCAGTATCCCTTTTTTATCAGGTAAACCACTTTAATAGCCGAAAAGTATTTCTACCATTTTCGGTACTGGAATCATCCAACCACACGCCAACAATAATCATGCAGATCCCACGATCAATTAACCTCAGGTTATCTCACAATTTTTCCAGTGAAGCCATCCTCAACAAAGCTAAAAAGATGCTGTATTTTCGGTACCACTCGCATACAAACGGCACAGAACAAAAAAGCCAACGGAAAGAGAAACATCGTATAGTTCAACCCACAGTACAACAAAAAACAAACGTAGGAAATATTCATTGAACTCATAAACGAATAACTACCCTCACAAAACAAACCCACGTATAACTGTAGAGCAAAGAACGAATGTCCCTTAAAAGGCAATAGCTTGCAGAACAATGTAATATACCAAGCCACTGTAAAATCAGCTCATAACGAAGAAAAATATACATAGAAGTAACTGAAAGACCCTAGAAACAAAGAATCTTCCGACGGAAACGTTCTTCATAAATGATAAATAGGCACAATGCTTTCTAAACATATATGAGAAATTAAAAACAAAAACCAAATCATTCTAAAATATCATAGAAAATTTTAAAAAATCAAGATCAGCCTACCACAATAAATTAAAAAAACATATAAACTCTGACTGGGGGAGAAAATAGTTATAATTACCACCACTGAATTGCTAAAGAAATGATCAGAACTCATCTCAAAATGCAGACACGAAAAGAATATTTTTACTACGTCACTTAAAAATCGAAAACTAAAAACGAACGAAAAATGAATAAAAAATAAAATAAAATAAAAAAGGATGAAATAAAAGTAAACCAATAAGCAAATTAAAATAACCCCATTCAATAAATAAGTAAACAAATTAAGTAAATAATAAACAAATTAACAAATTTCGGTTGCACGCATAAACACAAGTAAACATAATAATAACAAATAATAAAGTAATCAATAAATAATAAAATGACCAATTATAAATAATGGGTAAAAAATCAAACACCATAATAAAATAGCCACAAAAATGCATTTGGATCCAAAATTATTTCTACTCAGTAAGCCCTAGAATAATTTGAAACATAACCATTACCGCCCGCCCAATTAACCGTTAGAATAATACAATAGACCTACCCATAATGCACCATTATATAGATAGTCAAGCCAAAACTCAACGCACATGGGATAAATTTACTTGCGACGCGTTTAGTCCTACAGGATTTCATCGGACTAAATTTATGTTGGTAGGACTACGCATGCGCACGACAGAGGGGTGCTGGAAATTTTAGGGTTTTTTTATTATTACTTATCAACCGAATTCATTTATAGTCTTTTTCTTTCAATCACTGTTGTAAATAGGTATTCCACACTATGATAATAGAAAATCTGCCAGGAATGGGGAAATGTTGTAAAAGTCAGGGCGCAAAGTTATTCTAGATGGCCTTGCGATCAATGCACTCTCTACACATTTACGCCACAGTAAATTATTTTTCTCCTTTGATGAGACCGGCATTTTTTTACGTCAAAGTTCTGGTCAGTCTCATTACGGTGGGCAACCAACGAATTTCACGTATTGTTTTATAAAATGTCCCTTCTATGTTCATAAATATATATTTTTTATTATTATGGATGTAGTAGTAACAACTTTTATGCTGAGTTTAGATAGATTCTTAAACCAATTTAAAAAAGATTTATTCAATACTATCCAAAAACAATAAACTTCTAGTTATGACAATAAATTACATCCGCGTCCTGGGTAAGACGATAAACTACATCCGGCAGCAAGGCCTCTGATCAGGAGGTTTTAAGGAGCTTGGAACCACCACTTAATTGCTGGTGTTCCCAGGTCCACCCTGACTCGGAATGGTATCACCTGTTACGGTCCCAGTTATGAACAAATAGTTAACCCAAAAACTGGGGTCAAAACACTATGAAAGTGTAAAAATAGGTTTTAATACCAGCAATACATTTTGGTAAAAAATATTACCAGCAATACACTTTGGGGAAAAATATTACCAGCAATACGTTTTTGAAAAAAATATTACCAGCAATAAAAAATCTTTTGGGCATTAAATAACCCATTGAATTTGAAATGCCGTAAAATAAGCCAGACCAAAACAAAACAAAAGAATAACAGATTTAGTCAATACTAAACAAAACAATACGCTAAAAGAATGAATTTACTTTATCGCCTGTAATAATTGCCACGAAAAATACATTGGATAAACCTCAAGGAAACTAAATAAATCTAGTATTTCTGTTCACCTCTACTTTTCCTTTCTCAGATCTATTTGCCTTCTTTCCTTCCGGCTTTCTCTCCCTCCGTGTTTTTCAGTCCATCCATCTATATAACAGAATTCCATTGCTCAAAAGGCCACGGCACCTCTTACCCAATAATTCTTCTTAGAAAGAAATCAATTCCGAGATTTTCCAGCGGATGACATGTGACATCCTGACCCTGCAGGCACTGAACTAAAAAGTCTTCCACAGCCAATTCAAACAGCAATCAAATCTCAGTATCGGGAACATGATAATGAACCTTCGCACCAAACCCTCCTTACCTTCCATCAGTCTAGCCTACTGACCGCTTCCGGCTCATGTCCAAAGAAAGAAAAGGTTTTGAGGTAGTAATCGATGGCTTCTTTGACTGTCAGTGAATTTAGATGTTAAATTCATTTATGAGACTGTATGAAAGGAAATTAAGTGTTCCACCAAGACCTTCAAAACGCTTTAGTTTAGCGTTTCTTTGTTACCTTTAACAAAATCAGAACAATGTGGCAGTACTGGCATTGTTTGATAGAGATCAGTAGTAAGGCATAGGACGTGTGAGCCTAAGGTCTAATGTTCTATTTATGTATCACTCTTGTCTAGTCTCACAGATTATGTACTAGAAAGATGAACGCTATAATGTTCTCATAAATAACCATATAACTCAGTGGCAGAAATGTATAGACGTTAAGGGTTCCTATTTACCTTATTTAAATACTGTTCAAAAACATTAATCTATATATATAAAACAGAGTATGTTTGTCTGTCTGTCTGTGTGATATCTGTTCACTCTAGATCCATCCAACCGAGTTTGACCAAACTTGACATATACATTGTACAATGTAAGAAATATGTTCTTAACATAAAAAATCGATAATTTAAAAAAAATCAATAATAGATAGAGCCGATCAAAAATCGATAAATTCAACTTTTTTCATTCAATTCCGTTCAAACTCAGTATGTAGGTTACTTACATCATGACGATCTAAACGATACCTCATTTTCATTTCTACGCCACGTTTAGCGAAAATTTTAAACTAAAAACTCCCTCAATTTTCAAGCAATCTAATACAAACTTCACTCAATTGTAAGTTGATTGTTTAATAGTCCTCTAGCTTGATAATTGAATCCACCTATATAGTGAAAAGCCGCGTAAATAGAGAAAAATGGCGATTGTTACTGGTTTCTTTCTTATTTTTCGTTGATATTTCAACCAATTTTCACCAGACTTAACAATTGCGTTATAAATGTATCCACTTTTACATCCCTCGTAGCGCACTGACAGATTGAATTTTAAAACCTCCAAAATAATTGTGGTCTGAAGTGGGTTTTCATGTTGCCTGTTTAACCCCTTCATGTCCTCGGCTAACTTCGATTGAATAAATACAGACTACTTTTGTTATAACAGTAACTGCATTAATTTAAAATGTTTTTTAGTAAAAGTACCTTAATATAATTGAAAAATATAGACTCTGTTACATCTAAACATGATACTGTTTTTGCTCCATTCTAATTGAATGCTTTTTCTGATCGACCAGATGGGTATGGCTGCTAGTTCAAGAATAAATGTCGATTCTAAGATCAGGACATTATTTTCCAAACAAGCTAATACATTAACTGATGTAGAGAACAAAAGATCACATATGTGATTTGAAAGTCATCTATTGGCAAGTGTAACATCGGGACTCTGTCATTATCAAGAGTGATGGTTACATTGCCTGTCATCTCTGGTATCTTGTGGCCTATCAGCAATTCATCAGGCTCCAACGCTGCAACAAAAACTCAATCAACAATGGCCAATTGTCTTTAAGTTTCTTTTCCTTACTTTATATCGGTGGAGAGAATACATTAATAACAGCATTGTTTCTTGGAAGAAGTGAGTAGAAGTGGTGTATAGAAAAAATGAATCTCAACAGGTGGCCAATGACTTAACATCACTACTTGGTCCCTTGTCTCAATCAGTTAAACCTAGGCACCTCAATGTAACAAGGAGCGGAAACCTTTCTATTGCTGCTCTGTCATATATTAAAAACTTAATATCACTACATTAATGTAAGATTTTCACTCCCATTGATCGGGTCGTCAGAGTTCTGACCAGTACTGTAAGTTTTGCAAATTGTGGCTGGCCTACAAATTCTGTGTCATCGAGAGTTTAACTAAATAAATAAGTGCACCGAATATAATATTACAGTATGCTATTAGCAAATCGTGTCATTAGCAATCATAGGCAATATATTCTGAAAATATCTGGAAGTACAAAATCTCAAAGCATAAAAGCTGGCAATTTTCACATAAAATTCATGGATTCAATGGTTAGGCTAAGTACGGACTTATTGGTGGATCTACGTATACATAGATACATCAATAAGTCCGTAGCATAACAAAGGAAAACATTTATCTCACACAGTAAATAGTTATCTTTCGACATAATATCCTTGTTTACCAATAATCTTAAAATAACACTTTTCCATTCATCACATTGATTTAATATTATACAATGAAAATTTTAGATCAAAATTCAATTATGTATGTCTAAACTGTTAAAACAATCAATTGAAATAATCTCAACTAAACGTAATCTAACTTTATCTTGTTTTGTTTGTTAGTCCAATGTCTAATGTCCTTTAGAGCCACATGCAGTGAAAATAGAACATTGGTCTGCATCATATTAAAAACTAGCAGTAGAGATCGGCATTGCCCGGGGATGTAACAGTAAGAGATAGATCAAGTATCGACCATCATAAAGACTGAAAAATAAAATTGACAAAGATTATTGTTTAAGGTTGACGGACACGCATGTCTTAATTAGTTTTTTTTTGTGGGGGGGGTTACGAATTGGTCAAACCCAAACTCAAACAAAAACATTGTTTCAATCGTTATGAGTCTACCGATTGAATAGAATTTTATTATAATCAATTGTCTTTTAAATGGAGTTTTTAAAGCATTCTGGATGTAAAAATAAAGAAAAAAGTGTGCAAGACAATAAGAAACACTACCTGCCAAAAAAAGTGAAGTTTTGTTGAAATCGGTTGAAAAATGTAGAAAATCCGATCCCATATATAAACGAACACACACACACACACACAACCAACCAACCTGGGTTTTATAATAAGTATAACTCGATAACTCGACATTAATAAGTATAACTCGATATGAGTTGTCCCCCTTTCATTAATTTCTTAATCGTGTTTTGAAATTGATTTCGTGCAAAAACAATTGTGTTTTTCCAATTTTTGGCGCTGTCAGAACCACTGCAAGGTAATTTTACGTAGTCCTGTGAAGTTTTGTTGAGAAATGTAGGAAATCCGATCCAATATATAAACGTACAGACACACACACACACACACACACAATCTGCGTTTTATAATAAGAAAGATGACCAACCACAAGTTTGGTACATTTTAATAAGATTCAGAAAAACGTGATCCTTACACAACACACGCATACACAAACACACACACACACACACACACACACACATATATATATATATATATATATATATATATATATATATATATATATATATACGTTTGTACACATATGTGTATGTGTGTGTATGTGTATTTAGGCAGTATATCTTTATTCATACAGGTTTCATTAAATAATATAGAATATAATATAATAATATATGTCTATTTTTATAACAAACCTTTCTGTTTCTCTAATTAGCTTCTTGATGTTAAGACGAAATCCATTAAAGAAGGCGCCGTAGTTTTTGATAACCCAAGTACTTTCGACCTCCTCCGACAGCATTTTCAGGAGTGAATTGCAAAGACAAACTTATTGTAACTGTTCTCGTTGTGAGGGTGATGTTCAAAAACACGTGTGAACGCGCTCTGTTATAATTATTTAAAACTTTTAAATTTATCCGTTGTAGCTATGGTGGTTTTGAAAACGAGCCTCCACAATATAAGGGAGAAAACCAGTACACGCGTATTTTCAAAAATCTCCATCACAACGATCAGAGTTACAATAAGTTTGTTTCTGAGTATATGGGTTAACATCAAGAAGCTAATTAGAAAACTGGAAAGGATTTTTATGAAAATAAATAGACATAATATATCTATATTATTCAATGAAACATGTTTGAATATGTATATATATATATATATATATATATATATATATATATATATATATATATATATATATATATATATATAGTTTGGTCTACTTAGCGTTTGAGCACTTTGCTTAGTTATTTTTACTTTATTCGTACAGGAGGTTTTTTTCTTTGGACTCTGAACTTTGATTCTAGACGATTATTTTCGCCGAAAATACGTTCTTAGTTCTTTCTTTTTTTACACTTTTTTTCCTGGGTATTGGTTTGTTCATTTACAAGCTAAAATACCTAAGGTTTTGCCGGACGAGTATAGCCGCTTATATTTATAAGACTATTAGTATTACATATATATATATATATATATATATATATATATATATATATATATATATATATATATATATATATATTATTGTTATACGTCATAGACACAAATATTTAAGTAAATGCTCTGTTTAAAATAACATTGTTTTAATGGTATTTTAAACAGAGCATTTACTTAAATGTATTAGAGATCCGAGAATATTCATATTTCTCTCACTTAAACCTCTTTGACTCCCCATCTTTAAAATTTCTCTCTGTTAAATTTTAATCCCCCCCCCTTTAGACCTTCCTGTTCTTCTCTCGTCTGTTACCCCTCCCTATAGCTCTCATTTACTGTAACATTCGTCCCACACTCTCATACATGTTCTCTCACTAAATTTTATTTTTTATTCCCGCAGTTGTTTTTTCTGTTTTCTTTTTGAATTTGTAGGTCTGATGAATTGGATCGTATTTACGATTCCAATGGAATAAATTATGACCATGGAATATTAGTGTTTAAGCCTTTATTATATATATATATATATATATATATATATATATATATATATATATATATATATATATATATATATATATGTATGTATGTATGGAGAGGGAGTGAGACAGATACTCAAGTTTATGTGTTTTGCAACAAGTGTGACGTGTGGCTTAAAGGTATTGGCTGTAATGGAGTTAGCAGGTATTATACAGGAAAAAGTTAAATTCTTGAAGGGAAATTGAATGAAATTTGAGAACCTGTAGAGATCATAAAAGCAAGTAATGATTCCATATTTGAGCTACCTACCAGAAACCTTGTAAACGAAGAATATTTTGACATTAAAGAAAGAGGGAAACGAATGAACAAAATCATTCTAAGACTTATTCCCGAAATAAAGGACGATAACTCAAAGGAAAAAAAATTTAAAAAGAAAAAGTTGGATTAACTGATTGTAATAAGGACACATAAATTGTGGACACATTTATGGAAAAGACTTACCGTGTATTTCCGCGTATAAGGCCATCTTAAGATTTATCCTATACCTATAGTATAAGACGGCTGCTTATTCATTAAAGATGAAGTTGTTACTTACTGTATCCTTAGAAATTTAAAATAAATGAAATAACAAAACAGATTCTATATCATGTTTTTCCTACACGTCATCTAAAAAGGGAAACCATTATTTTGTTTATATTTCATCACATGATCTCTTGTGAATACTGATTCTTCTCCAAACAATTACAAACAGTCTGGTGTACTAAAGGCCATTTACTTATACTTCATCAACAATCGCAACACACTGCTACTAACAGTTTGATAATAGTACATTCCATTGCGGTGAATACATTAACTTGATGTTTACATTTTCTCAGCTGAGCTTGCATACATACAGGTTGATTTCATTGATATGGAATTATGCTTCAAATAGGCAAATGACTGCTTGATTGCATAAAGATGATGTTATTGAAAATGTTGTTACTGTATCCTTGGAAATTTAAAATAAATGAAATAACAAAACCGATTCTATGTCATGTTTCTCCTACAAACGTCCCCTAAAATGGAAACTGTTGTTCTGTTTACATTTCAGCCCATGAATTCTTGTGAATACTGATTCTTCTTCCTCCACCTGCTCCTCTTTTCCCATGTCTAAACAATTGCAAAGATCCCGGTGTACTAATGACCATTTACTTATACTTTGACAATCACATAATACTGCTAATAACAGTACAATAATAGTACATTCCATTTTCAACATTTTTTTTATTCACAAACGTTTATATTTCATCACTTGATCTCCTGCAAATACTGATTCTTCTTCTTCTTCTTCCTCTTCTTTTCCTATATCTAAACAACTACAAACATCAAAATGATAATGAATTTTTAATGAGAAATGACTATTATGTTATCCTAAATGTTATTACTGCCATAATTCATACTACCATGATGATTATTGAAAGTTTAGCGAAAGATAAAAGGTTGCTGTGAACGCAATCATAACTCGATGTTTACATTTCCTCAGCCGAGTTTGCATGGATACCAGCTGATTTCATTGATATGGAATTATTCTTCGAATAGGAAGCAATTTATTATGAAGTTATGCCAGTAATATATAAGGTAGAAATGGCTCTATTACTTTTATTATCAGTTTATTTGATAATGTGAATATTTCCATGTACATTATTGGTAATCACACTGAGGCAGAGGTTAGCCTACTGACAGACATCACTTAGAATTTAAGGTTTCTTTTTTAGAATTGCAGTATAAGACACCTCCCAAATTTTAAGGGTGATTTTTAGGATTTAAAGGGTCATCTTACATGCAGAAATATATGGGGTGAGTGTATGTGTGTATAAATTTATATTTATTTGATAATGTGAATATTTCCATGTACATTATTGGTAATCACACTGAGGCAGAGGTTAGCCTACTGACAGACATCACTTAGAATTTAAGGTTTCTTTTTTAGAATTGCAGTATAAGACACCTCCCAAATTTTAAGGGTGATTTTTAGGATTTAAAGGGTCATCTTACATGCAGAAATATATGGGGTGAGTGTGTGTGTGTATAAATTTATATTTATTTGATAATGTGAATATTTCCATGTACATTATTGGTAATCACACTGAGGCAGAGGTTAGCCTACTGACAGACATCACTTAGAATTTAAGGTTTCTTTTTTAGAATTGCAGTATAAGACACCTCCCAAATTTTAAGGGTGATTTTTAGGATTTAAAGGGTCATCTTACATGCAGAAATATATGGGGTGAGTGTATGTGTGTATAAATTTATATTTATTTGATAATGTGAATATTTCCATGTACATTATTGGTAATCACACTGAGGCAGAGGTTAGCCTACTGACAGACATCACTTAGAATTTAAGGTTTCTTTTTTAGAATTGCAGTATAAGACACCTCCCAAATTTTAAGGGTGATTTTTAGGATTTAAAGGGTCATCTTACATGCAGAAATATATGGGGTGAGTGTGTGTGTGTATAAATTTATATTTATTTGATAATGTGAATATTTCCATGTACATTATTGGTAATCACACTGAGGCAGAGGTTAGCCTACTGACAGACATCACTTAGAATTTAAGGTTTCTTTTTTAGAATTGCAGTATAAGACACCTCCCAAATTTTAAGGGTGATTTTTAGGATTTAAAGGGTCATCTTACATGCAGAAATATATGGGGTGAGTGTATGTGTGTATAAATTTATATTTATTTGATAATGTGAATATTTCCATGTACATTATTGGTAATCACACTGAGGCAGAGGTTAGCCTACTGACAGACATCACTTAGAATTTAAGGTTTCTTTTTTAGAATTGCAGTATAAGACACCTCCCAAATTTTAAGGGTGATTTTTAGGATTTAAAGGGTCATCTTACATGCAGAAATATATGGGGTGAGTGTGTGTGTGTATAAATTTATATTTATTTGATAATGTGAATATTTCCATGTACATTATTGGTAATCACACTGAGGCAGAGGTTAGCCTACTGACAGACATCACTTAGAATTTAAGGTTTCTTTTTTAGAATTGTAATATAAGACACCTCCCAAATTTTAAGGGTGATTTTTAGGATTTAAAGGGTCATCTTACATGCAGAAATATATGGGGTGAGTGTGTGTGTGTATAAATTTATATTTATTTGATAATGTGAATATTTCCATGTACATTATTGGTAATCACACTGAGGCAGAGGTTAGCCTACTGACAGACATCACTTAGAATTTAAGGTTTCTTTTTTAGAATTGCAGTATAAGACACCTCCCAAATTTTAAGGGTGATTTTTAGGATTTAAAGGGTCATCTTACATGCAGAAATATATGGGGTGAGTGTGTGTGTGTATAAATTTATATTTATTTGATAATGTGAATATTTCCATGTACATTATTGGTAATCACACTGAGGCAGAGGTTAGCCTACTGACAGACATCACTTAGAATTTAAGGTTTCTTTTTTAGAATTGCAGTATAAGACACCTCCCAAATTTTAAGGGTGATTTTTAGGATTTAAAGGGTCATCTTACATGCAGAAATATATGGGGTGAGTGTATGTGTGTATAAATTTATATTTATTTGATAATGTCAATATTTCCATGTACATTATTGGTAATCACACTGAGGCAGAGGTTAGCCTACTGACAGACATCACTTAGAATTTAAGGTTTCTTTTTTAGAATTGCAGTATAAGACACCTCCCAAATTTTAAGGGTGATTTTTAGGATTTAAAGGGTCATCTTACATGCAGAAATATATGGGGTGAGTGTGTGTGTGTATAAATTTATATTTATTTGATAATGTGAATATTTCCATGTACATTATTGGTAATCACACTGAGGCAGAGGTTAGCCTACTGACAGACATCACTTAGAATTTAAGGTTTCTTTTTTAGAATTGCAGTATAAGACACCTCCCAAATTTTAAGGGTGATTTTTAGGATTTAAAGGGTCATCTTACATGCAGAAATATATGGGGTGAGTGTGTGTGTGTATAAATTTATATTTATTTGATAATGTGAATATTTCCATGTACATTATTGGTAATCACACTGAGGCAGAGGTTAGCCTACTGACAGACATCACTTAGAATTTAAGGTTTCTTTTTTAGAATTGCAGTATAAGACACCTCCCAAATTTTAAGGGTGATTTTTAGGATTTAAAGGGTCATCTTACATGCAGAAATATATGGGGTGAGTGTGTGTGTGTATAAATTTATATTTATTTGATAATGTGAATATTTCCATGTACATTATTGGTAATCACACTGAGGCAGAGGTTAGCCTACTGACAGACATCACTTAGAATTTAAGGTTTCTTTTTTAGAATTGCAGTATAAGACACCTCCCAAATTTTAAGGGTGATTTTTAGGATTTAAAGGGTCATCTTACATGCAGAAATATATGGGGTGAGTGTGTGTGTGTATAAATTTATATTTATTTGATAATGTGAATATTTCCATGTACATTATTGGTAATCACACTGAGGCAGAGGTTAGCCTACTGACAGACATCACTTAGAATTTAAGGTTTCTTTTTTAGAATTGTAGTATAAGACACCTCCCAAATTTTAATGGTGATTTTTAGGATTTAAAGGGTCATCTTACATGCAGAAATATATGGGGTGAGTGTGTGTGTGTATAAATTTATATTTATTTGATAATGTGAATATTTCCATGTACATTATTGGTAATCACACTGAGGCAGAGGTTAGCCTACTGACAGACATCACTTAGAATTTAAGGTTTCTTTTTTAGAATTGCAGTATAAGACACCTCCCAAATTTTAAGGGTGATTTTTAGGATTTAAAGGGTCATCTTACATGCAGAAATATATGGGGTGAGTGTGTGTGTGTATAAATTTATATTTATTTGATAATGTGAATATTTCCATGTACATTATTGGTAATCACACTGAGGCAGAGGTTAGCCTACTGACAGACATCACTTAGAATTTAAGGTTTCTTTTTTAGAATTGTAATATAAGACACCTCCCAAATTTTAAGGGTGATTTTTGGCCTTTAAATGTCGTCTCATACACAGGAATATACAGTAATCTACTCTGTCACTCGAGGACCTGAAAAGAAATCTGATTAAAAGAAAAGATCAATTGTAATTAGATTTACAAACAAAAATGACAAATTTGTGGAGCTGAAAAAGTTTTCGAAATTAAGAGACTGAGATGAATGGCAGTAGATTTATCCTAATCCAAATCTCTCCATAAAGGAAAACATAAATGCAGATGTTGTGTTAAGGAGAGAAAAAAAGTAGTGCCTGATTTGTGAGTGGAGTCCAGATATTGTAATGATAAACGAATCCTGGATAAATAATATCTTGGATAGTGAATTGTAATAAATTGGATACAATATTTATAGGAAAGAAAGAAAGCGAAGGAAAATTGGTGAGATTTATATTATATATATATTAAAGATAAATTAACTATTGACAAGATTTACGACCATATCACGTTAAAACACCCGTTCCCGTACGACCACCGAAGTTAAGCAACATCGAGTTCACTTAGGAATACCAGGTGGTGAATGTTTGGATGTGCGGGTGGTGTAAGGGATAATGGCTAGGAATTGAAAATTGGACATCTGTGTTCCAATTCCTCTTGGGTTCGTTATATTCACTTACACACAAATACTCTTGGAAAACGTAAGAATCCACCTCTTATCTCCCCCAGCTATGGGTAAATTAGTAAGACTTGTATCACTAAATTATCATTTGCTCAAAAAAATTATTGCAATCTAAAAGTATTTCTGGTTTTAAGTAACCTGCAAAGTTAGTAGGTGCTATACAGGAAAAAGGTAAATTCTTGAAGGAAAGACCAACTAAAAGATCTTATATTTGAGCAACCTGCCCAAAACCTTGTAAAGGAAGAATATTTTGCGAGTAAAGAGAGATAGAGAAAAACAAATAAACAAAATAAGTCGTAGATTACGAATCAATAAATCTTCTACAGACAAAGACACAAATGAATGTTGCGTCTCTGTCTTCGGACAGATTGCGGCTCAGTCGCGGCTCTGTCCGCGAACAGAGCGCAGCCGAGGAAAATAAATACTACTAGGTGCCCGGTACAGGAGAATAGCTTCCCGCGGCTGTATCCCACCCATTGCACTAGAAAGCAGAGATCTGTAGCCATACCAATACGAGCGCAACAAACAGTTGCCGGAGCTGGGCAATTTTTGTCCTTGACTCGAATGTACGCGCACAGGTTCCTCACGTTAAACCCGACCTTGTGTCATATCCCGTCTCAGTGGGAGAGACCAGGGTAAATACGTACACAAATGAATCTAAAGCTGAAGCTGTGTAGGATGGGAACTTAATGATCTATACTTATCGGTGTAATAGCTCATTAAATTCACCTGAGGAAGATGAATTTCCTCGCCGAATTATAATCAAAGTTTGTAAAGCAAAGAGAGTCATATGACTGGTGACAAACTTCGAACATAGAAATATTTATTAAGAGTTACTAGAAACGTGTTAGTACAGAATGAAAAGCTTTAACTCCATCGTTGGAAACAAAGAAAAGAGTATTGAACTGTTCCGTTATCTGGCCTCCAGTGTATACTAGACAATCTACTCAAAAATGAAGAAGAGTCTTGAAGCAACAGAAATGTGGTTCAACATAAGGATGCTGAGGATATCATAAACCAAACACGTGAGTAACGACGAAGTTCTAGAGAAAATAGAAACAAAAAGAAATCAGAAAGAGACAGTTGAGGTTTCTGGGGCTCATAATGAGGAAGGAGAGCTTCGAAAATCCGATACTCACGGCACAAATAGGGGCCACGAGGAACAGAGGAATGCAGCGCATAACATAGTCAGCTTGGGTAAATGGATGGCGGAACTGGTTTTAGTAGTAATAAGAGAAAGACAGTTGAAATTTCTAGAACATATAATGAGGAAAGAGGGCTTGGAAAATTTGATACTCGCAGAAAAGGTTCAAGGCAAAAGGGACAAACAAAAATGACGCATGACTAAATGGATAGCGGAAAATGGTTTGGGAGAAATAACAAAATCGCTACAAAGGACAGGAAATTACAGAGAGCCATGTTCGCTTACTTCCTGAAGGGACACGGCACATGAAGAAGAAGCTGAATACGTCACCATAGCACAGGATATATGTTATTCTATATCTTTATTTACATTATTTGCATACAAATTATTGTCTTCATCTTTGTTGATATTATTACAACTTTCGGCCGTTATCCCTTCGGCACTCAACAGGTGTCTGTTGATCGACTGATTGATTTGTTTTTACGGCTTATCAACCCTTTGCATGTTATTTAAATCCAGAAAAATATTGTTACATTGTAATTTTTTTTAGATAATAATGATTTAGCGATATCTTACTAATTAACCCATAACTGGAAAAGAAGTGATAGATTTATACCTTTCACATGGATATTTGCGCATAAGTGAAGATAACGAACCCAACTGGAACTGGAACACAGCACCCCGATTAACAATTCCGAGCCACTATCCATTACACCACTCGCACATCTAAGCTTACAGCAGCGGGTATTCTCAAGCGGTCACCCATTTAGGTACTGACCAGCTTCGACGTTGCTTAATTTCGGTGATCGTACGGGATCTGATGTTTCAACTTTATATGGCCGTAAGCCTCAGCTGTTTATCGACCAGGGTTAGATTGTTCTCGGTCTTGTCTAGGAAGGGAGATAACTCGTTTTGTTCATATTTAGTACTGCTCAGTTATTTCTCTCTAACGTTTCCAATGAGAAAACACGGCCACGGATCGAACTCACAACTACTGTGTCACCAAATTTATAAACCACTACTTATCTATGACAATACAAGATATCCGGATAGACTCGCACCTGATGAAGGCACAAACATTAGGATGCTAACAATAATAGTCCACATATAACTTATTCAAATAATAGAGTAGGTTGTTTGAACTAATGGGCAATATCAAATTTCAGGTGGGCCACAGAAATCTTATAATTTTTACTGGGCCACCAGGCTAATATATGGGCCACAGCTTATGGGCCACGAAATGGAAGTGATTTCTTTACAATATAATAATTTCATTGGCCACAGAAAAATTGAAGGTTCAAAGTAGGCCATAAGCTAAAAAAGGTTGGGAGTTGCTTATTCAAACGAAAGAGAATGCCAAAAAATGGTTTGAATGATTTATAAAAAAAGCGTTACCAGCTTAAAAGATACGCCACAATATCTTTGTCTTGTAGAGTTTAACGATTATCTACTTTGTCTGAACTAGAAGCAGTCTTCTTACGATTGAACAAATAGCGGAGAAGCTGACTTCCAGCCAGTCATCTGTTCATCACCATCTGCAGTAATTTGGCAAGTTGCTGAAGCTTGGCCATCATCTGACAGAGGTCAAACGTAAGGAAAGAATGGCCATTGGCACTACACTCCACTTTCGCTAACGCGTTTTCGAAATTTTGGAACATATTACTAAGTAGTTTATTTATTATTTACACTCGGATTGTAGCCCTCATCATTGTTGTTATTCTCAAAAACGTTTCGACTATTGTACGCTCCAGCCTGCATCAGGTGCTTTTCGATCTGAGTAACCTTCAGGGAATTTTGAATTGAACACTTTATTTAGGTAAATTTAGTTCGATTATTATTGATTGTTTATTGATTCGTTTTCTATGGGTTATCAACCTTTCGCAGATTATTTAAAGCGAGAAAAATATTTTTAGATTGTGAGGCATTTTTTGGAGATAATAATTATTTAGTGAAAAAAGACTTTTCTAATTACTAGAAGGGATGGATTCATGCCTTCCCTAGGGCTATTTGCGCATAAGTGAATATAAAGGAGCCGACTTAAACTGAGACTCGGAACTTTGATTAAGAAATCCGAGTCATTATCCATGATCCTATCCGCACGTCAACGTTTACAGTAGCAGGTTTTCCTAAGTGGTCAACTATCTAGTTACTGACCAGGTTCGGTTTGGTTTGGTTTGTTTTACGGCATATCAACCAGAAAGGGTTATTTAATGCCGACAAAATTTGTTTTTGTTTTTTTTTCAACAATGTATCGCTTGTAATTTTTTCAGAACTGTACAGCTGGTAATATTTTTTTAAAAAATGTATAGTTTGGTTTGGTTTGTTTTGTGGCATATTAACCTCAATGGGTGATTTAATGCTGACAAGATTTTTATTTCTGGTAATATTTTCTTTTTTCAAATATTTATTGGTGATACTAATTTTTTTTTTTTTTTTTTTTGAGTAATTCTGGTATTAAACTCTATTTTTACACTTTCATAGTGTTTTGAGTCAGGTTCCGGGGTCAACTATTTGCCCATAGACGAGACCCTAACAGGTGCTACCACCCCGAGTCAGGGTGAACCTTGGAACACCAGAAATTAAGAGGTGGTTCTACGCTCCTCAAAACCTCCTAATCAGAGGCCTTGCTGCTAGACGTAGTTTGTCGTCTTACCTAGGACGCGGATGTAGTTTATTGTCATACCCAGGACGGGTACTGACTAGGCTCATCGTAAAATAATTCTTACAATATAAAAATATTTGTTGGATCGTTGTTTTAGTGAAAGGTAAATTGTACTGCAATTATTAAAAAACTTTGAAAAAAATTCCAGCAATAGATTTTAATAGTAAAAGAAAATGTAAAGAATTTTTTTTTTGAACAGTGTCTTTATAAATGCAGACTATCGAAACATTCATATCAGCTCAGTTTCATATCCTAACGTAAACAAAGCAATTTCTAAAGAAGTGATGGACTTTTATTCATTAATCTAACAGATTTTATTACTTAAACGTTATTTGCGTAGAGGCTCTGTTTATTCATTAAACTGTGTATTTATTTTCTTCTACCGAAGGTCGAATTTACTGCTTATAAACTTCAATCTTCCATGAATCTCGTACATTCATAACTTCGACCTTGCCTACCGAACGCTCCTTTGTGGCCGAATCGGTTAGGCACGCCCGGCTAAATGGCGGTTCCGTATAGGATGCAGGTTCTATAAAAATTTCTCGGACATTAAGGTCGATAAATGTTATTTAATACTGTTTATTATAAACAGAGCATTTACTTAAATACTTGTATCTATAAAAAGAACGTTAAACATAAAAAATGTCTTTAATAAATAAATTGTCGGACTTTGTCCATTTTTTAATGTATATATATATATATATATATATATATATATATATATATATATATATATAAAGAAATATAGTCTTACGGTGTGCTATATTTATGGAATAAAGTGCTCAATATCAGAGATAGAGCGTGTGTAAATATAAAAGTGAACATAGAAGTCAACACTTAGAGGCGACAGTCTGTTTCATCCTATATGCAATCGTCAGGCCACATATGTGGCCTGACGATTGCATATATATATATATATATATATATATATATATATATATATATATAAATGATATGTACTTATTTCTCTATATGTACACTTGTAAGCATATAACTATGCAACTTGATATCTCTACCTAACACTTGTCTGATTCATAGCCAGAAAAAAAAAAGGAAAAAAAAAAAGACGTCTGTTACATTTTGAAAGATTTTGATGGGTTTAAAACTGGCGACATTTCTCGTCCTTGGGGGACGCTCCTTCAGCTGTTTTGTGTTCTGAATCTTTTCAATCATGGCGGCTACAATGGATTCATTACCGCAGAAGGTGCGGTATTTTGAGTGATTTTGAGATTCAACATGATTGCCTTTTTTTTCTAACTGAATCTAATTTATTTTATACAGCAACAGAATAACAACAACAACAAAAAGAAAGAGTGGGTGTTTACTTCGAGGGTCATGTAACCTGTTCTACTTGTATACCGAGACGTTAATCAAACGTTTTGAGGAAGTTGAATAGTTTGATGAATCTGTTTATCTCTCTATTTATTCAAACGTTCCCGCGTCTCGCAAGACATTTTCTACATCGCACGAAATCACCTCACGAGAAAATGATAAATATTTTCTCATCTTTTCCTTCCTTCCAGAAGGCATTTCACGCTTTAATTTTCAAAGACTTGTAGGAGAGGCCTGTATATACGAACTCCCGAAATGTCTAGATAACACCTCATATATAAAAGACACACACACGTACACACACACATATATATATATATATATATATATATATATATATATATATATATATATATATATATACTAATACTACTACTACCACTACTAAAGAAAAAACAAAAGATGTTGGTGGAACCAATAGACAACTTGGCAACTTAAAAACTTTAAAATCTTATCCAGATACAGTCTCGAATAAAGACGACGATACTGAAAAAGTCAAAATAAACTTATTTACTCAATATAGTAAAGTACTCGAAGCCTATGTTGCCTAGACCGAAAAAAAACGTTTACCAACATTAAATCCGATGAAAGGACGGCTTAAGTCGTGCCTCGAGTTTCACGCTCATCGTCTAAAGATCGTGTTGTGTGAAGAGTCACGACTTGATCGGTCCTTTCATTACACACACACACATATATATATATATATATATATATATATATATATATATATATATATACAGACACACATAAAAGTTTAATGATCACAGTTGAATCAGACCAGGAAGCAGTAGTATTAAAAAGAGCTCAATTTGCAATACACTTGCTTTTCTTCCTTTCCCCTACTCCCTTTCTATTACATCTAACATCGTGCGTTTATTTATTTTTGAAAACAATAATGTAGTGTTCATTAGTTTAAAAAAATAAAGCGTTAAGAGGTCATTTGATAAAAATCGCCTGAGGATACTGTAAGGTTGAAACCAAGGTAGCGGATTCAACTGACCTCCTGATTTTTAAAGTTCATATATATATATATATATATATATATATATATATATAGAGAGAGAGAGAGAGAGAGAGTGAGAGAGAGAGAGAGAGAGGGAGAGAGACAGACAGACAGACAAACAGACAGAAAGAGAGAGGGATATAGATATAGATATGGCTGATTGTAAATTGATTATTTTTCGGTTTATTAACCCTTTGTGGGATATTTAAAGGCGAGATATACACCGCCCAAATTGACATCATTTAAAATGGGAATATCAGAGTAAGCTCATGTCCCAGGCAAGCGAAATTAAATAGGTTTCATGTTGAATCATAAAAGATTTATTTGGCAAAATTTGATCAAGATATTCAGAGATTTAGATTTTATAACCGATTTCCCAAATATTCAATATGTGCATCACCTGTGACCCGACACACGTCAAGTCGGTAGTGCAGCTCCTGCTTAACAAGCTGTAGCCTGTCTTGCGCAACATGACCCCGCGCCTTTGAATTTTTTGTGCCATGTCCAAATCTACTTTCCAGTTGGTGCATTTTTCTTCCATTTTCTTGAAAATGCACATTGCACACTCTTCTTTAATTGTGTTCGTCCATATTCAAACATACGAAATGACTTTTCATTTCTAGTGGACGTCATTCTTCGCCCTGAAAATTATTTTTTTAAATAAACATTCACCGAGCGTGAGTTGGCTATTAGATCACAAAATGACGTCATTTTTTGGGGGCACTCTGTATTCTGGATCATTAGGATATTTTTCTACAATTCAACACCCTTTTCTTCGGTTGATTGATATTGCTTTGCGACATATCAACCTCTATAGGTTATTTAATGCCAAAATCTAAATATTTTTGTACAGTTTTTGTCTTGTGATAATAATGGTTTTAGTGATATAAGTCTTAATAATTAACCCATAGATGGGGAGAAGAAGTGGATTTAAACCTTTCACGAGAGTATTTGCGTGTAAGTGGATATCACGAACACAACTGGAATTGGAACTCGGCTCTTTAATTAACAGTTCCGAGCCATTATCCATTACACCACCCGCACACCCAAGCTTACAGCACCTGTTATTCCCAAGCGGTCATCCATCTTGGTACTGACCAGGCTCGATGTAGCTCGACTTTGATGATCATACGGGAACCGGTGTTTCGACGTGATGTGGTTGTAAGTCGCACTTTCTTTGTTTCTTAATCTTTAGTTTACTTTTTAACCCATTACCTGCCATGAGCCCCATTTAGGGATCTGTTAAAATCAAACTCACTACATGTTATTCCTTGTATTTACATTGAATTGCTTACATACATTGCATTTGCAGAGGTATATTTGACAACACTTAGCCTTTAAATTTTTTACTATAAGCCGTAAGAAGATACTCTCTGTCGTAATTTTACATTTCACGAGTAGAAAAATAATGACTATTTTGAAAAGTATTTTTTATTATTTCTCATCAATATTATTTTTTGATGTTTTATACATATATATATTTAATGTTCTAGTTTCTATAAAAATGACAATGGTAACTACTGAAATTCAACATAAGGAATAAATGAATTCCTAAGACACCTGACTTGGCCAAAAAACGCATTAAAAAATTTGGCAGTTAATGGGTTAAACTGGGTTTCCTGTCCTATTTCGCCCAAATTACATATATATCTTTGTGATGTTTGCCGAAACGTTGTGCTTTTGTTTCCGTCTTTAGCTAATGTTCTTAATATTCTGAATCTTTTCTCTTTTATTTGAATTGATAACACGAGAATGTCCAAATATCTTCTTGTTTTTCAATCCAATCCTCATTGTTCTTTAATATTTCTCAGTATTTGTGAAATTCTTTAAGCCATATTTTTTTTATTCTTTCCTGGCAAGGTTTCCAATTTCTTTTCGAATTGTTCTGTGATTCCTATTCAATTGTTCCATGAATTCCAGTGATGCCTTTCTATCACTCAATAAATACACAATAACTTTTTTTCTATGACAGTGCGTTTAACCGTTTCCTTAAAAGGAAATATAAGTTATTCATTGACTAAAAAGTTGGTGTTAATGCCGATTAGAATTTATAAAATATTTTCCTGGGAAAGAAACTGTCTGGGTGCAATTTACCAATGCAATATAAAGGGAGCCTAGATCTGCGCTTAAGTCTATGCGGCAGGGAGGGTCCTAGCTGTAAACAGTTCGCTCAAACATCTGCCATGAAAATAGCGTAGAGTAGATAGTGGCTTGCAACGTTTCGGTTGTTGGGAAAGCTGTTGCAGGATGGAAAACAATTAATAAGCAATGTACAATCTACTTTCTCATTCTTTCACTCATATCCATACAACCGAATATATACACACAAATATATATTAGGTTGGTGCAAAAATAATGACATAATAATGTCGTTTTTTGACGTATTTTTAACGTCAAAAAACGACATTATTACGTCATTATTTTTGCACCAACCTAATATATATTTGTGTATATATATATATATATATATATATATATATATATATATATATATATATATATATATACAAACACACACAATTATTATCGAAGTATTAGGTTGATGCAAAAATAATGTCGTTTTCTCACATACTAACATATTTGAGAAAACGACATTATTTTTGCACCAACCTAATAACACCTTATATAGAATATATAATGGTAATTGCATTAGATTAGATATTTTTATGTATAATAACACCATACAAAAAGAAGTTAATATTTTGAAACGAAATAGATGGGTAAAATTACCTGAAAGTTAATAATGCCTTCCCATTATCAAAACTTGTCGTACAAAAATCAATAGCAGTTTATGAAGGACAATGAGTTCTATAATATGAGTGTTCTGTCGTTTGAAAGAATTCGAAATAAAATCCGAGACGGAAAAGGTGAATTCACGAAACTGTTTATTTTATCACTACTATTACGATACCATTTTATGAGGCCGTTTTGATGAAGACTACTATAGAAAGTAATTGACAATAAGTATTTTCTCAATTCTATGTAATCTCGATAATTTGGTGAACTATGACTCCATAAATGCGTATATCAATAAGCCGTGCCCTAGTCATAATAGATAGATAGATAGATAGATAGATAGATAGATAGATAGATAGATAGATAGATAGATAGATAGATAGATAGATAGATGGAAACAGAGTGTTAGATATGAAGAGATGGATATAGATAGATAGGTAGATATGAGCAGAATGATATATATGAATAGAATGAGATAGATATAAATATAGATATGAACAGAATGATAGATAGATAGATAGATAGATAGATAGATAGATAGATAGATAGATAGATAGATAGAAACTGAGATAAATAGTAATTGAGATAGATAGAAACTAAGATAAATAGTAATTGAGATAGACAGATAAATAGATATGAGTAGAATGATAGATATGAAGTGATTGAGATAGATATAAATTGAATTAGTGAATAAGATAGATAAATAGATATGAGCAAAATGATAGCTATGAAGATAGATAGATACATACATACATACATACATAATGAACAGTCTTAGATAGATAGATAGATAGATAGATAGATAGATAGATAGATAGATAGATAGATAGATAGATAGATAGAAATTGAGATAGTGATTGAGATAGATAAAAAGACATGAGCAAAATGATAGCTATGAAGATAGATAGATAGATAGAAATAAATTGAGATAGTCATTTAGACAGATAAATAGATGTGAACAGAATGATAGATATGAAGAGACTGAGATAAATATGTAGAGATTGAGATACATATGAGCAAAATGATAGATAGATAGATAGATAGATAGATAGATAGATCTAATCTTACCGTTATTTGTATACGAGTAATTCCGATCATAAAATTAGCTAAAATTAAGATCTTCTTCCTTTTCCGTTTTCACACCGAAAATGTCTCCCAATTCCTGCCTGAAGGCTTCATGCATCATTTTTAGAAAAAAATCTAGCGTTTAGCTTTTAACCTTATCATTCGGAAACTTAGGAGACGAGTTCTTGAAATGCCACTCACAGATAACCTATGTAACTCAATAAAGATAAAACCCTCTTATGAAATCAAGCAATTAGCAATTAGCCGATTCTACATCAATGAAAAAGTATGAAAGTTCAATTATATTAATTATAGTTTCCTTCATATTTATATTTGATTGAGGTAGTATTTGACATGTGGCCGAGTAGTCAGAGCGTTCGTATTCTGAGCATATGACTCGAGTTCGAATCTCACCAAGGTCGTTTTTGTCAGGACTTCTTAATGTTATCGGTCTGGAGGAGGCGATCTAAGCCTATGGCACCTTACGACTTGTGAGTGATGGATGGATGGATTGAGCGAGCTGGACTTGCTGACTGTTGATCACCCGTTTTCTCCCAGAAACTGGAACTACGGTCAACATAGTTGCTATATATATATATATAGTACATGTAATAAATCCGTTGGTATATAATCCAAGTGGATCGTAGTAATATTAAAACTGATCCACAAAAAGAGCTCAATGTATTTATTATAACAGAGCATATAAATTACACAAAAAAAAAATTAACTCATATAGGTATATTTCTATTTCAGCCAACGCGAAGTACGTCAGTCACATGCCCGGTGTATAGACAGCCCATACATCGGGTTTGAATAATAATAGATTAACTGTCATTTTATTTATATATATATATATATATATATATATATATATATATATATATATATATATATATATATATATATATATATATATATATATTATTATTTTTTATAAAATTCATAGAAATTTTTTTATAAAATTCATAGAAAATTTCTCGGACATTCAGGCCGGTAAATGTTATTTAATACTGTTTATTATAAACAGAGCATTTACTTAAATACTTGTATCTATAAAAAGAACGTTAAACATAAAAATGTCTTTAATAAATAAATTGTCGGACTTTGTCCATTTCTTAATGTATGACGTCATTTGTTTACATTTGATACGCCATGAGCAGTTATGAATGTACGAGATTCATGGAAGATTGAAGTTTATAAGCAATAAATTCGACCTTGTCAACCGAACGCTCCTTTGTGGCCGAATCGGTTAGGCACCCCCGGCTAAATGGCGGTTCCGTATAGGATGCAGGTTCGAATCCTGTCAAAGGACGAATATTTTCTATGAAAATTTCTCGGACATTCAGGCCGGTAAATGTTATTTAATACTGTTTATTATAAACAGAGCATTTACTTAAATACTTGTATCTATAAAAAGAACGTTTAACATAAAAAATGTCTTTAATAAATAAATTGTCGGACTTTGTCCATTTCTTAATATATATATATATATATATTACTGTGAATTTGAACAAGCATAAATGTACCTGAGCAGACGTCGGTAACAGGGATTACCTAGTAGACGGGCATTATCGGATACAGGTGGCCAGCCATTTGACATCGATATATCGGATACTTTATCTCCGATTCTGGGCTTGGTACTGAATCACCCAGACACTAGAGTAGTAATATTCATGATCTCAGAATCATAACAAAAAAGTTTTTTCCAATGTTGTATAATAGTCACTACAAGCAAAAATCATTCTTTTTTCACAATCTTTCAGCCCTCCAGGCAGGTCACGCATATATATATATATATATATATATATATATATATATATATATATATATATATATATATATATATATATGTGTGTGTATATAATTATTTATTTCTAAATATGATTCCATTGCGATGGAATCATATTTTTAAATAAATAATTATATTTAGGCTCTACTTTTGTATCGAGCACTGTTTTTTTTTTAAATAATAACAAAAATAATAAAGAACTTTGGATTATTTACCTAACGAGTTCTTTCCTATTTTCTATATATTTTCACACATATATATATAGGCGCGGTGGAGTAGTGGATATCGGCTTGAGCCGAGTTCGAATTCCAGTCGAATCCACTGCATTCACTTACGTGCTAATAGCCTTGGGAAAGGTATAAATCCTCTTCTTCAACCTCCAGCTATAGGTAAAATAGCAGGACAGACTGGGTTCTATAGCCTTGGATGGCAACTGGTCTAGGAGAAGGACAACTCTGAATTCAAAACCTGCGGAGGGTCGTTTGGGAACCTTGTGGCATTCGGTGCACCAGGTGCATATATATATATATATATATATATATATATATATATATAATCGGTGTCGGGCTGTCGCCAGGTTTCCTGGAAACTGATCTGCTTGACCCTCACACGTCGAATCTCGACGGGAGAGTCGATCATATATATATATATATGTAACGGCATATATATATATATATATATATATATATATATATATATATATATATATATATATATACCGTTACCGCCCAAAATAATACATAGATTAATACAATCGACTACCCACAATGCATCACTGACCTGTATATATAAATAGTCGAGCAAAAACACTACGCACTACGCACATGGACTGTAGTTACGTCTTGCATAGTCTACACCAATGATTTCATGTCCATTTTATATTTTAAAGACTGTTAAATAAAAAAATTAAGTTATTTTGGTTATATTTATCTTAAATCTATTTTATTTTTTTCATTTTCAGTTTTCTTTTACTATCCCCTCGGCAAGAAGCTAAAATTTTTTTCTGTTTTTTTTATTTGTTGTACGAGTGTTTTTTTTTTATCAATTTTTCTTTCTTGCATTTAATTTTGAAGTTTTTCTTTCCTTATATACTTAAAAACCCCGTCTTTAAATCTCATTTTTTTTTAAATTTTATCTCCTAGTTTCTTTTTTTATTTTACGCTAGACTTTGTCAAATTTATTTTTATTTTTCTGTTTATTTCGGCCATTTTGTTTTCTTAACAGACGGACTTTTTTTTTTATTCACGTGCGTTTAATTTGATTTTTTTTTTTTTCAGTCGTCGTTTTTTCAAATATTTAGCTTTTGATTTTGTTAGTTTTTATTTGTTCAATTTAAAAAGACGCCTCCTTTTAGCATTTTTTTTTTATTGTTCGTGTCTTTGAAATAAATTTCATTTGTTTTTACTTGTTAAATCTTTTTTTTTTTAATTTCCTTTGTCTGCTGAAAAACCCAGTTTTTCGCCAGTTTTAATTATTTTTTATTGTTTGTACGTTAAACTAGTTTTGTTTTATCCCCCGCCCCCATTTTGTGGAAATATCTTAATTTTTCTCTTAATTTACTTTTTTTTTTTTTTTTTTTTTTTTGGCAATTGTTTATTTTTTAAACTTCCCAAATATTTAAATTTCCACACTTGTTTGATTTTGGTATCTCCGATTTGCAATTCGCGCTTTGGAATCATCCTTTTCTTAACGACCATGCACTCTGTCTTCTTGCAGTTGATGTTTAATCCTTTTTTCTCGCTTTCCTTCCCTACTACATTTTGTAGAAACTTTTTGTAGCTCTCTTTCTGTGTCTGCTATCAACACCGTGTCACCTGCATACCTAAAAGTTAATAGGCAGTTTGCTATGTCAATTCACTGTAAATTGATCACTCTACGAAAGCCAAAAATATGACCATCCTAAATAATTTAAAACCATTTTTTTTTTAATTCAGAATCTGGGGTTCTTAGTCGATAATAATAAATTAAGAATGAACACTAAATTACGAATTTCACAATTTTTATTTTATTCTATTTATTTATTTTTGCATTTTAAAACATCACGTGGTATATTGTTTTGCCTTTGGTTGCGGATCAGTTTACAATGAATTTACATAGCAAACTAGACTTTTATAAATAAATAAAAATTAATAAAAATCCTTTTTTTAAAAAAAAAAAAAGAAATGTTCATCTGAGTTTAATCAATGAAACATAAATTTGAAAAATATTATTTCTGGTTGTAGTGGTTATTGCAAAACTCTACACCTTGTTTCTTTTTCTTTTTCTTTTTTTTCAACTTATAAATATATAAATAAATCGGTAAATTTGCTTTTTAAGCCTCGCACTAAATATCTATTAAATTTTTCATAAATCGTCATATTTCCGTGTAAATGAACATGCTGAACTCGAATTAACAATTAAATTATGATAAAATCTACCGTTTTTGAGTTATCGACAAGAAAAAAATGGGATTTTGTCTCGATCTTTATTCCGCCATTACTGGCATTGTTTTCACTAATTCAATGCGGAGTACTTCCGGTTATTTTCCGTCGCGCAAGCATAAATGTTGGCCTGTTTACTTCTTTTACAGAATTTCGTCACAGAAATCACTACGCACTACCGCAAAGAAATGTATTTTTTTTTTATAAGTGTAGTTTTATTTATAACATAAAACTTTAAACAAAAACAAATTAAATAATACAATGGAATCTTTTTACCGTGTAGAATAGCAATGACAAAGTAAAAGAAGAAATCAAATAATATAATAAAGCATTTTTTTAAAATTAAAACAAACAAAAATAAAAACAAATAATGCACAAACTTTGCATGAAGTTTGAAAAGACCATGATTATTTACAAAATAAAACAAATAATTTAATTGTTAATTCGAGTTCAGCATGTTCATTTACATGGAAATATGACGATTTGGGAAAAATTTAATAGATATTTAGCGCAGGGCTTAGAAAGCAAATTTACCAATAAATCTACGTTAAATTCAATTTTTAATTTTAAGCATGTGTAACCAGAAGACATTTTATTTCCACTTAACTTTCGGCACGAGAAATAGTTAATCTTTTATAACCTTTACATGCCTACCTTCGCATCTTTACCAGCTACCGAAATATCGCGAGGAATCCGTAAATAAAATAAATTATATCAAGCAAAATACTTCATTTTTATACTACTTGCTTGATTTAGCGACCATATATTAGCCTTTAAGATATTCGATTAAGTTGGGAAATGCTGTTAATTAAAAGGATGATGTGATGGCCATTCAGGAACAGTGAAATCGATTGATTTTCACGAGCAGTATGAAGGCAACATTGAGTTTCTCTCTTATTTTTATTTTATTTCTGTGAAAAGATTTTAGTTTGGAAGAGAAACGTCTATTAAATAATAGAACTTCTTTTCCTTCTCTGCGAGCATTACTCCCAGTCCGATTGTAACAAACCTTCATTATTTTTCCTGTTGTCATTGTGTGTTCGTGCAAAAAAAACAAAAAAACACACTCCAGAGACAACGTAATGTGAATTGTCAAATTTCTATTAATTTCTTTTTGACCAATGAGAGCCCGTGATAAAAGGACGCTACATTTTCCAACATTTGCAGACGAGATTGTTTAGAAAAACAAAACACAAGGATCAGAATCATTGCAAAATTATAATGATTTTTCCCTCTTGAATTAATGATAAAATAATTAACGAAACATATTTTTAACCAATAAGTTGCTTTTTTAATTTTTACTGATACTTCTGTCTAAATAAATAAACGACAAATTCTGTCCGTCCACCCGTGTGTCTAAAAACCCTCTGACACAGACCACATTTGCTCTACATACATATGTTCAGAATGGCATTGTTTTCGTCAGAAAAGTCGGTTTAAGTTTTTATCAAAGTTGTTTTATATTCTATAATTTTCACAGACAATAAATACGATATTAATTGTTATTGTCTGAGATTTTGGTGTAATTTGAGAGGATAATACAAAAGTTATGGATGATTTAGTGATTTACTGCAAAACCCATGGCGGCTAAAATGTTTCAGAACGGTTGCTTTTACTCCGTGTTTTAGTATATTTAACCAGCGGACTCTAATTTTTTTAATTTGTTTACGTGACGGTTCGTTTACTAAACATTAGTAAGAATATCTGCAGTGTACTTTGTTAATATAATGCCACTTACTCCGTTACCAATTCGTCATCAGATTATTAAGCTTCGAAAGAAAGATAATTTAAGTATTGGGTCTATTGCAATGATTGTTAACAAGTCAAAAAGTGTTGTTCACGGTATTCTTAAGGTGTACGATGATTGTGGTTCGTGTGAAGCAAGAAAGTCTACAGGTAGGCTAAGAAAAACGACCAAGAGAGAAGATCGTGCTATGGTAAAGTTGGTTAAAAAGGACAGATTTAAAACTGCTGCTGTTTCTCGGGAAATGAGCATTGTACTGAAGAAAACTTTATCTCGAAAAACGGTGCTCCTCGTTTAGTTGAACATGACCTACAAACAAGAGCACCTGTAGTGAAGCCACTGATCAGCTCCAAGAATAAAAAGTGTTGTCTTACCTTTGCAACCGAACATGTGTTGTGGTCTAAAGAAAAATGGCAAACGGTGCATTTCAGTGATGAATCTAAGTTTATGTTATTTGGCTCAGATGGGAAAAGAAGGTGTAAAATTGTCGCCTAAATGCCTTAAGACTAGTGTTAAATTCGGTGGAGGAAGTGTCATGGTTTGGGGGATGATATCTGGAGATAGTGTGGGCCCTTTAGTGTGATTACATGGAAAAGTAAATTCAGGAGTTTATAAACAACTTGTAAAAGATCATGTCTTGCCTGTGCTGAGAAATTCAACTAAGCGACCACCCGTATTCATTCAGGACAATGCCCCATGTCACAAAGCTAAGGTAATCATGAACTTCCTCAAATATATACTGGCGTAATAAAAGGGCTGGAACGGTGCGAAGTGGGTGGCGATAGATAAATATAAATGGGCAAATTGTAATGAGTGAATGGGTCGTGAATCGAATCATCTGGGTATAAGATAGTGACGACTAACCTCAACCCATCCACGTGCCGTAATTGTCTAATTTGCAAAATAAATAACGATATATAAATATACACACACACACACAAAATAAATAAATAAAATAAAAAATAAAATGAATATATAAATATATATACAGGGTGTCCATAAAGTATATTTATAGTGTAACCCGGATATAAGAGAGTTGTCGGGACCGGAGAAGAAGTCTCTTATATCCGGGTTTCTCTTATATCCTGGTTTTGTCTATTTTGTTTAGGTAAGTATGGCTCTAATTTGGGACCAGATAAAATCTATCTTATATCCGGGTTTCTCTTATATTAGGGTCTCTTATATCCGGGTTACACTGTATATGTATGTGTATGTATATGTATGTGTGTGTATGTATGTATATACGGGATGTCCATAAGGTTCGTGTGTACTTAAAAAAATTATAACTATTTGTATTTGCCATAGATGTAATCTGTAAAAAAATGTTATAAAGTTTAATGTTCCTAGTTTTAAGTATAGCAAAAATAACTAATGTGATTTCAGGCATTACTGTAAATCAGTTGGCAAATGTTTTCCTTGAACTGCAAAATCGTATTACCCTTTGTATTGCTAATGATGGAGGACATGTGGAAGCGTAAATAAAATTTCAATAAAACCTTAAAAAAATATAGATTTACTTCTTTCTAATCCTTTTTACAAATTATTTCTATCGCAAATGCAAATAAAGTTATAAATTTTCTAAAGTGCACACGAACTCTATGGGCATCCTGTATATACATAGACACACATACATACACATACATATATAAATACACATACACACATGTACATACACACACGGGTGCTACGTGTGCGAATTCGAGAACGGTATCTTTAGAAAGATCATTTGATGTTGTACGAGCGACGTCTGAGAAATAGAACCTCATTTAATTACAGAACATTATCAAAGGATTGACTGTATTTCATGTCTTATTTCCGTCTAATTCCACTACTATGCTTATCGACATTGTTAAATATAAATAAATTTATTCAATTTTCAGAAGCCTCTCATCCTTCGTTTTTCCACAAATTTAATCTTCTACACGCTCTTGTTTATACATTACATTATTAGATTACACATTAGACAGCGAAGTTAAATATTCTACTTCGATTATTGTCACTGCAAAATCCATGTTGGCATTTTTCGAGAGAAAAAAATAACCCGTGAATCACTATCCAAATAACCAGGCTTAGAAATACACATTTTAATTGGTTTCAGTGATTTGATTAATTATGAATTATTAAGTTATATAAAAGTAGAAAGGACTGCCTTTCGCCCGGTCCACGCACCTCCCTGGTCTTTTGAACAGGAGTAGAGATTTACCCCTTGTTTTCTCCTAAGATTGGGTTTTCTATCCCTTCTAAAATCTAACTCTTTACTTCTATCATCTCTGACTAAACTCTGAAATTTTATTCACTGATTAAATCTTGACTACTTCAAGTCTACTGTTATTCTACTTGCATAGCCACCAAGAACTTCACTTCTTGACTTTTCTCATGCTAATACAACTCCACGCAGAAACCCTCTACCTTGAGAGTCACTTGGGCCTTGTATTGAATGAACATGAGTAATAAAAAATATCTTATCTTTCTATTAGATGATTACAAATCTTTGTACCCGATTAAAAAAAAAAAAAAAAAAAAAAATTTACATACTCACAAAAAAAAAAAACATTGATCCATCAATTATACAGTCTCCGTTGTTTTTAACGACTGTCTCCCATCGTTCTACAAGATTATTGATTTTTCATAGAAATTTCGTTATTGGAAAGAGGTTATGAGGTAGTTTTCGACTGGCTGTAGAGAACAGAACAACTGAAAATCCGAAGCAGCCAATTCAGGAGAATCCTGTACTTACTGGAGGTGGTCCTCATTTCAACTCTGTAAGATTTTGCGAGGTCTGTTTTGCAACATACTGTCTTGCGTTGTCGTGGTACATTTTCGATTTGCCAAAATCGGCCGTTTTTCTTGAACAAAAGTCTCTTCAAATGGCGAAAGACAGTTGAGACAAAGATTTTTAAACTCTTAGCAATCTCTTCCGTCAAAATATTCGGTTTATTCTTGACGATGGAAAGCAGAGCGTCTTCATCGCCGTCGGAAGGTCACCCGGAGCATAATTGATTGTTTAGGTTTAAATCACGACGACGAAATTTACCAAACCACTTTTTGACCGTCCGAAGAGCAGGATCACGACCAAATAAGCCTTCTGATTTTTTTTTATTATTATTTTAATTTCAGACGTTTCCTTCTTTTGAAATTTTATTGAACGTAATATGGCGGAAGTTCAACTTTTAATCCTCCATCTTTAAGAGATTCATTTGTGGACAAATCATCAATATTCAACAAAGTCTGACACGCAATTCAACGATGCACGGTTTGAATCTCGAACACACCAGAAATCAGCACCAAAACAAAGGCCAGTTTCGAGTTGCGGTCATTTTATATTGATAATGAAAATCGGACACGAACTTTTACAATAATTTTGCCCGTAAATTCTTCTCAAACTCTATTCTTCACTAATCTCGATTATCCCTGCCTAACTTCCCACTTAAAACCGAATCCCTGTCGAGCGATATGTATATAACTCTCTTCATCATTTCTGCTATCATCTCTAAACTAGATCCCCACAAAGCATTAAGAAATGTGCTCCCGATCTGGCTCCTGTTCTCTCTAAACTGTATAATAAATGCCACGCTGCATTCTGATTTCCTGCTTGCTTGAAGTCATCGTCTGTTGTTCCAGTTTTTAAGAACTCTAGTGAACCGTCCGACCCTTCCAACTATCGACCTGTTAGCCTTCTAACACATTTTTGGAAACTCCTAGATGTCTTAATTAATGTTGAATTTGTTCACCATCACTCATCGCAGGGCCTTTTCACCGACACGTAATACGGCTTTCGTTTCTTCAGGTCAACTGCTGATATACTGACTATAATTGCTCGAAAGAGTCTATTATGCTCTAGATAAAAATGGTTGAAGCCCGGGTTGTAGCTTTGCACATCTTGAAAGCTTTTCACGGGATCTGCCATACAGGTCTTCTCCACAAGCTGAAAAGTTACGGTGTCTCCGGACACACTTTTTAGCTGATCCAGTCTTTCCTATCAAATCGTGAAATGAAAGTTATCCTAAACGGCCACTCGCCTAGATCCTTTCGTATTAACGCGGGTGTCCCCAAAAAGCTTCATCCTTGGTCCTACGCTGTTTTTAATTTTCATTAATGACCTTCTGATGACATCAGCTCTCAACTTGGCATCTACGCTGAAGACACTACCATTTATTCCTGCTTCGATAGTAAGGTTTGTCATTCCGACATGGTCCAAAACGACACCAAGTTCGTCGTTAACTGGGGCAAAAGATGGCTTGTTAATTTTAACGCCTCCAAAACTAAACTTCTCTCCATCAGTCATATAAGAGACTTCAACATGGCTGATTCTGACCTCCAGGAAAATGACCCGTTGCGCCTTCTCGAGCTAACGTTCTCAGCTGACATGAAGGGGAAAGATTATATTGAATCCATTGCTAGGACAGCTGCTAGGAAAGTCGGTTCAGTGTGATCTGTGCTAGACAGTTTTCCTCTCCAGAATTTATCTTGCATATTTATAAATCTACCATTCGTCCATGCTTAGAATATTGCTACCATATATGGTCCAGTGCCCCTGCTATTTACCTTGAGCTCCTTGATAATATCCAAGGAAGAATCAGCAATATTATTGGTCCTGATCTGGTGGCTCAGCTTCAGCCACATTCCCATCGCCGTAAGGTTGCTTATCTGTCTTTTTTCTATAAATATTTTCATGGCATTTGTTCGGATGAGCTCTTCGCTATATTATGTAGACTTTCTGAATTTAAGCGCAGTACTAGACTGGCTTCGTGATCTCATCAATTTACAGCTGAGCTGGCTAGATGTAGCCGTAAGTTCTATATTAACAGTTTCTTTTCTCGCCCTTCTCGCTTGTGGAACTCCCTTCGGTGCTTAAAATTTGAATGCAATGTCAATCGCTATCTAGTGTCCTCCTGATTACTCTTTTCTCTTTCTGCTCATTATTAATGTTTCTGCTCCTAATTCATCCACACTCTGTAACCTATTGTATTTTAGTGGCTTCAGTTAATTATGTGCCATGCGTAATACACAATTAGGCGGTCATTTATCTTTTGATACATGACTGACGAGGTAGTTTTTTCCCGCAGTAGATTGCCATTTCTTTCTGCGGCAGACCAGTTGCCATCCAAGGCTATAGAACCCGATCTGTTCTGCTATTTACCCATAGCTGGGGGAAGAAGAGGAGGATTCATACTTTTCCCAAGGGTATTAGTACATAAGTGAATGTAATGAATTCGACTGGAATTCGAACTCGGCTCTCCGATTCCTCAATCCGAGCCGCTATCCATTACTCTGTGCTCGGGATAATACCGATTAAAGAATATTAGATCAGCGTAATTCAGGTTGGTCGATGATTGTAATATTTACACATTCGTAGTTTTATGGTAGCACCTAATAGGAAATAACTTCGAGTTACTTGAACTGTAATCCATTTTAGTTTACAAAGTGTCCGTGAAAAGGCACCTACGTCTCTCAGTTCTGTTTATTTACAACAACCTCCAAAATGATGGGTTTGTAATTATTCTTCATTATTCCTACACGTTACTAGCAGTCATGTCAGGTAGCTCTATGAGTTCTACTGGCACCAAGTAACTCAGAATTACCTGGCGCATAATCGGGTCATCGGAGACTAAATCGGTCCCCTCTGGTGAGGAAGGAAGCTAAACATTCAACAGGATTAAAAACAAAACCTGTCAAAGTGGTGGAGGGGGATGAACCCATTCGTAGAGCCAACTCCCATCTAGCACGATACGGCATGGCTGGGCAGAGAGATTCCTAGACTAAAGTCGAAGGTCAGTGTGGAGACGTGTCAGGGACCAAAGCGAACCTTCAAATTGGAAGACATCGGCTGTGGTTTAAACCTGGAGATGAATATGCTATGCCAAAAGTTTACGGATAAATGAATAGCTTTCCGGTTTTCAATGAAGTGTTAAATAGTCATGTATAATATTTTAGTATTAGGTTGGTGCATAAATAATGTCGGTTTTTGACGTATTTTTAACGTCAAAAACCGACATTATTTATGCACCAACCTAATATCATCTACTAAACTTTAGTATTATCTACTAACATTTGTCTTCTCTTCATAGTTGTATTTTAGTTGGATTATTATTTTATTATTTGTAATATTTGCTTGCTTGATATCAACACATTTTCTATGGATTATTTAATGCTGAGATCTAAATATTTAGTCCGTAATTTTATGCTTTCAACCACAGGTATTTTGTACATATCCTTTAACTTGAAAGCATAAAACTGATTTTTTAGATATATATAATCTGTAGATCATAAAATATATTGTTAATTTTACTATAAAAATATATTTTAGGGAAAATGGATACAAAAAGGAACCTTATACGTAGAATCAGAAAGAGACGGTTGAAATTTTTATGACAAATACCGTATATGTCGGCGTATAAGACGACCTTTTAACCTTAAAAATTCCCCTAAAAACATGGAGCCGTGTTATACTTCAGGTATAATATTTGAACTTTAAATCATGTGGTTTATGATAAGTTGTTAGTATTGGAGACTTTTTTATGGTAAGCTAACCCCTGCCTTAGTGACTATCAATATAAATATTTTCTACTAAAACAACTTAATTCAGATTATTATAATAAAATAACAAAAAATGTAGTGTGCTAAAAGTATTCTTACTTTATATAATGTTTGATATGACTGCACGAATACTATAAAACGCCAAAACCATCGTCACACACTATAGATTGTGTGGTAGTTAATTGACAATATTTCGCTTCCTTTTTTTGGTTATATTGGACAAAAACACAACTGGGTGTGTGACTCAACAATCCTTTTAAAGATCGCATTCGAGACCAGTGGAACGAGTGGTTGGTTAGTGAGGAGAAGTCATTCAGGCTACCGTAATAACCTACCAAAAACACAGCACCCACTAATGAAGTATTGTAGATTGTGGTAGTTAATTGACAATATCGCCTCACCATTTTTTAATTAGAATTTGAGTGAAAAGAATGTATATGCTTAATGAATTTATTTAGTAAATTCAATACATTTTAAAATACGATTTGGCGGGGGGTTGTCTTATACGCCCAATCGCCTTTTACGACAGCATATATGGTAATGAGGCTTGGAAAATTTGACACCCACAGCACTGATTGCAGATAAGAGGGACAGAGGAAAACTGAGTAATATGACTAAAAAGCTTGTGCAAATGGATGACAAAATAGCAATTGGGAAAGATAACGAAAAGACAATGCTTGTTAAGATCTACAAAGGGTAGGAAGTTGTGGAGAGCCATGTGCTATTTGTTATTTTAAAATAGGATAAAATTTGTTTTATTGGTTTTTTTTACCATTGTGTGACCTCGTTCTTTCATTTTATTTTTCTTTCTACGGCCTTTTCTTCCTCTTCCTCCTTCTTCTCCTCCTCCTTATCATCCTACAATCCTCCTACTACTACTTCTCTATTTCTTTTCCTCGTTTCTTTCTCTCTTTTTTCTCTTCTTCATTCCTGGTCTTCTTTCTTTTTATTCCTTTTCTTCTGTTCTTTATTCGTCATCGTCGCCGTTCGTAGCGTTCTTTTCTACTGTTTGCCTTTCTCTTTGTCTCCTTCTTCTCCACTTCCTCTTCAAATTCTTTTCTCTTTTTATTGTCTTAACCACCGCTGGAAGGAGAGAAAAAAGAAAAGAAAAGAAGAAATATTTTTTCCAATTCCTCCTCCGTCTCTTTCCGTTTATCATTTCTTTCTTCCAAAGCTTTATTCTTTTTTATTCTCACATTCCTATTCTTTTCTCCTCCTTCTTCACTTTTCTTCTGCCTTTATTTTCGCCCCCTGCTTTCTTCTTCTTTTGTCATTCGCTTATTTCTTCTAACTCTTCATCATTTTTTTTATCTTTATCTTCTTCCTCTTCGGGGATTTTAACATGTTATATACTTCGTTTTGTACATTTAACTTTTTATTTACTTTGTTTTTACAACTTTTTCTTTTCATTTTTTTTCTTTTCTTTCTTTCTTTCTTTCTTTCTTTAATCTCTGCCTAAGCGTCTTTCTTTTCCCTTCCTTTTCTTCTCATCTCTTCTTCATTTTCTACTTTCTTTTCCCATTCTTCTGTCTCATTTTACTCTTCTTCCTCTTCATCGTCTTTATTTCATTTCCCTTCGCCTCCTTTTCCTATAGATCTTCCTGACTAACTAGTTCCTTTCTTTCTCTTCAACCTCATCCTCCTTTTCACGCCACTTATTATTTCATCAACCGTACTTTGGACGGCCACCGACCAGGCATTCTGAATAGCTGCAAATGAAATAAATGAGTTTGAATACTTCGCTTTCGAAATTCTTTGGAAAGCTGAAGACGACAAACTGACCAATCAGAAAAGAGTACTGTACGGAAAGCGTAATCAGCGCCATATGCTTGACATATAACCTAATCTTACCTGAAAAGAATAAATCTTTCCTCCAGTCTTGATTCAACGTTAGCTACCCGAGGCACTTTGCGGAAAATTTCAAAGAATCCCAACTTTACAAATCGGAATTGTTAACAGCAATAAAAAAAAAAGTAATCTAAAGTATTTCTTTTATTAGAAAATATATTGCTTGTTAAGTGACATTATGAATTTTTGCGTGGTGAGAAACAGTTGTAATAGTCTCGTTTGTGACAACGATAGAGTGGATTGGTAAGCAGGCATAAAACTTTTTAACTTGCTACCAGAATCTTTCAAAAGCTAACCACTCTCTATTCAAATACAATTTCCCTTCAGGTATAAGCTACCATGACTCCGTACAGATTCTTTTTATCTTAGTCATTTCACCCCCAAGCAAGGCGGGAATGCCACTAGTACAAAAAGGGGTTACATGAAGTGAAAGTGAAAAAGAAGACAGAGAATAGGGAGGATTGAGGAAAGGACAAAAGATGAAGGGAATTCAAGAAGACAAAAGATGGCGAATGTCGTTGCATTTACATATTTTAAGATTGTAGTTATCAGGGAAGCAAATAAACGGAAGGGAGTTCCACAAGCTGGAAGTGCGAGAAAAGAAACCTTTGGAGTAGAGATGCGGTTGCGTTTCAACAGTAAAAGGTTGGAACCTAGATGCCAATCTAGTTGCTCAAGCCATATTTAATTTCTTTATCTCCTATATTAAATTTGTTTATAACTTTTCCATACATCCAATAATTAATGACAGTTGGCACTTACCTTCTTTTTTTTTCATCTGTGCTGCGATGTCTTCTCGTGTCAATGAAAATCAAGACATTCTCTCAATGTAAACGATAGGATAAGGTTTTAAACTTTTGAACTTTCTTTTATTAATGTTCACGCATTAAAAGGCCAAGAGCCACTCAAGGTAGAGGATTACTGTGCAGTGTTGTATAAGCATAAGAAAGGACCAGAAGGGGAGCTCTTGGGGCTTTGCGGGAAAGATAACAGCTGACTCTAGGCTTGAAGAGGTCGAGATTTAATCAGTGAATATCATTTCATTGTTCAACCGGGGACATTAGAAGTATAGTGAGGAAGTAAACTTTAGAAGGGACCGGAAACCAGGAATAAGCATCTACTCCTGTTCAAATGACCGAAGAGGATTGCGAACTGGACGATGGACGAAACTATCTACTCCTAATAAAATTACCAATCTGAAAATTTATAGTATTTCTGCCACCTTCATTTTGATTTGCGATCAGCGAACACAGTATCACGTGATCAAATTTAGTTTTGATTATTTCACTAAACCAAAGAGAATCACCATGGATTTAGATATCTGTAGAAATGGCCTTATATACCATGTTGTTATTTCCGCGTGTAAATCCGAAGTCTTGATTCCTTGTATCCATATTAAGAAATTCCTCTTAAACACATATGAGGCTAGATTAAAAAAAATGTACATTTCAATTAAGCCCGATACTTTTATGATAGCCTTGCTTTTCTTCTCTCCCCATTTCATCTTCTTCTCCTTCCTTCTTCATATCCTCCTCCTCCTTTTCTGTTACACCCAACGTTGTGTGTTTGTTTATTTATTAAAAAAAAATAATATAGCGTTCATTAGTTTAAAAAAAAAAAATAAAGCGTTTAAGAGGTCATTTGATAAAAATCACCTGAGAATACTGTAAGGTTGAAACCATGATAGCGGACTGAACTGATCTCCTGAATTTTGAAGTATATATATATATATATATATATATATATATATATGTATATATATATGAACAGTTAATAATGTTCATTATAAATAGTGCCTTTACTTAAATGTTTGTGTATATATAAATAACGTATAACGATAAAATATATTAAATATATATATATATATATATATGCATACATATATATATAGACTATATATATATGTATATATGCACATATATATATATATATATATGCATGGATATATATATATGTATGCATATATATATATATATATATATATATATATATATATATATATATATATGTATGTATGTATGCGCATATATATATGAAATAAATATATATAAATATGAAATAAATATATATATACATATGAAATATATATATATATATATATATATATATGAAATAAATTATTATAATGGAACCTTAAAGTGGTCTGTTTTTCTTTAAAATATTAGCTCTGGATTTACATAAACTCTCAGGATTTCATCTTCCTTGGGACTACCCATACGGATTACAAAGTTTTTCATAACTTCTATATATATATATATATATATATATATATATATATATCAGATGTAACAGCAATATTGTCTAAATCATGAAGTAGCATGTGATAATTATCCATCTATCTAA
Source organism: Acanthosepion lycidas (assembly GCA_963932145.1). Taxonomy (NCBI): domain Eukaryota; kingdom Metazoa; phylum Mollusca; class Cephalopoda; order Sepiida; family Sepiidae; genus Acanthosepion; species Acanthosepion lycidas. The sequence continues at coordinate 22,915,170 of OZ010598.1, forward strand.
AAAAAAAACACTAAACTAATTGGGTTACTTTTTCCCAGGTTTTCAAATAAGATGCTTAGCCATCTTGTCACCATTTATCGCAAGAATCACTGAAAAAACCTTTGAGTTATTCAGCTAGAAAGTGAACAGGTTAAAATCGTCTGTGTCAGCCCCACTATGTCTTCCCAACTGAGCAAATGGCGAGAGGAAAAAGATTATTCATGCCTTCAGTAATGGTACCAACATTCATACTCTGGTTTCAAAGTCCATTCAAGAACCATCTAGAGAACGGTGAATAAGTTTTAAAAAGAGGGGGAACAGTAGAGATGAAAACTGGATCAGAATGTCACAACATCATTTCAACTTAGAGCTAAATACATTCTTATTGTTCAAAAGTAGAGTTCAATAGTGTTATTAAACCTTCGTAGAATTTCAGTAAGATATCTTTAATCATTTCTCAGATACAACCTTTCAAAGCTTAATCTAACAATTGGACAAAACAATTTGGGCAATTATACCTGATATATATATTACTGTTATACCTGATATATATAAATTACTAATGTTCTTTCAATATACGGCCCAAGAGCCACTCAGGATAGAGGGTTGTATTAGCGTAAGAAAGGGCATAAGCAAAGTTTTGGGGGCTATACAGGGAAGACAATGGCTAACTATAAACTTGAAGAGGTCAAGATTTAATTAGTGAATAACATTTCAGAATTCAGTCGACGTTAGAAGTATAATGTGGAAGTAGACTTTGGAAGGAACGGTAACCCAGTTCTAAACAGGAGACATGTGATAAACCTCTACTCTGGTTCAAAAGAACAAGGAGGTGTTTGAACCGGACGATAGGCTTAGCAAAAGAAAAACAAGAAAAATTCAAACTTTATTATCAGTATAAGATTTGTAGATGTATTCATTACTTTATTTATTCTTTTCTTTCTTCCTCTTTGTCGAAATCAGTCAGTATATTCGATTGTCTTCCAAATACGGAATTATATAGTCTTTGTCTGCATTTTTCGAGTAAAGCAAAAGAAATGACAACGGAGACCATTCCACGATCTTTCCTAGAATTTCATAACAATTCACAGGTAATAATGAAAAGAAATCTGCGAGGAGCCATCACTTTGAGCCAGAGACAAAGATACAATCCATGCATTGGAAACATGGCGACTCATCTGCTCCAAAGAAGGCCATGGTCGTTTCATCTTAAGGGAAGGTGATAGCCTCAGTTTTGGGGGAAGGCATTGTGTTTATTGACTATTTTCAAAAGGAACACACCATCAATGGAGAGTTCCATACGAAAAATTTGAGGCAATTACGAAAGTCGATGAAGACCAAAGGCTGAGGAAACCTGACGAAACAGGTTTTGTTTCATCAGAATAATGCTGCAGCACACAAGACCTTGCTTACGAATGGCTGATGTGAGTTACTGTGGCTTTGAACTGGTTGATCACCGCCTCTAGTCTCCTGATCTGACTATCAGCTGTTCGCCAACATTGGAATCACTATTGCCGTGATGGTGACATCATATCTGCTAATGATAACTTTTTGACCAACAGGATGAACAGCCTTCTTTGAAAAGTCAGATCACAGTTTACCTGAGAGATAGAGAGGTGGGCGCATAGAAATCAACACATGAAAATCAACTCCTTTTTTTTGCCAAGAAGAAAAATCTTCTCTGAACAGTCAGATGTCCTTTTAACTGAAAAGAAATAATGCAGTTATTAATAAGAATAGTTGTAATTGATGCGTGGAAGATTTCACATCTCTAGCATCTCTCCTTCATAGTCAGCCTATGAACTTTTCAGCCCTCCCCCTCCCTAAAAGGAAAGAATGTAGTTACTAATAAGAATAGATGTAATTCACGCGTACAAGATTTCACAGCTCTACCTTCACTTCAGCCTGTGAACTTTTCAGCCCTTCCCCCTCCCTGGAAAGAAACAATTCAGCTATTAATAAGAATAGTTGTAATTGATGCGTGCATTATTTCACAGCTCTAGCATCTTCACTTCTTAGTCAGCCTATGATCTTTTCAGCCCTCCCCATCCCTGGAAGGAAAGAATGTAGTTATTAATAAGAATAGATGTAATTGATGCGTGCGAGATTTCACAGCTCTAGCATCTTCACTTCTTAGTCAGCCTATGAACTTTTCAGCCCTCCCACCTCCCTGGAAAGAAACAATGCAGTTATAAATAAGAATAGTTGTAATTGATGCGTGCAAGATTTCACAGCTCTAGCTTCATTTTTTAGTCAGCCTATGAAGATTTCAGCCCTTCCACCTACCTGAAAAGAAACAATGCAGTTATTAATAAGAAGAGAAAATTTGAAACCCTACTGGGATTTAGCATTGCCGGCCACAATCTTAACAACATAAGACACACAGATTACACAGTATTGATAGCAGACACGGAAAAGAAATTCCAAAATCTCCTACAGAAGGTAGCGACGGAAAGTGAGAAGAAGGGACTAAGCATAAGCTACAAGAAAACAGAATGCATTCTCATCAGTAAAAGGATGATCCCGAATCTGATACTCATAGATTGAATAGAGAGAAAGAGAAACAAAGGAAAATAATGCATGGAGTACTAAGCGGGACGACAGAACGTGGTCAGGGAGCGGTAGCAGAGAGAAAAAACTTCTTGAGAGCTGCAAAGGAAAGATTGAGGTGGAGAGCCATGATCGCCTACGTCCTGAAAGGACATGACACATAAAAAGAAAAGAAGTAATGAATGTATGCAAGAATTCACGTCTCTAGCATCACTACTTCATAGTGAAGCTACGAACTTTCAGCCCTCTCACGTACCTGAAAAGTAACAATATAGTCATTAATAAGATTTGAAAATAATGCAAGCAAGATTTCACAGCTAAAGCATCTCTCCTTCATAGTCAGCCTATGAACTTTTCAGCCAAACCACGTACCTGGAAAGAAATAATGCATTTATTAATTAGAAGGGCTGTAATTAATACGTGCAAGATTTCACATCTCTAGCATTTCTCCTTCATAGTCAGCCTATGAACTTTTCAGCCAACCCACGTACCTGGAAAGAAATAATGCATTTATTAATTAGAAGGGCTGTAATTAATACGTGCAAGATTTCACATCTCTAGCATTTCTCCTTCATAGTCAGCCTATGAACTTTTCAGCCAACCCACATACCTGGAAAGAAATAATGCATTTTTTAATTAGATGTGCTGTGATTAATACATGCAAGATTTCACATCTCTAGCATTTCTCCTTCATAGTCAGCCTATGAGCTTTTAAGCCAACCCACATACCTGGAAAGAAATAATGCATTTATTAATTAGAATGGCTGTAATTAATACATGCAAGATTTCACATCTGTAGCATTTCTCCTTCATAGTCAGCCTATGAACTTTTCAGCCAACCCACGTACCTGGAAAGAAATAATGCATTTTTTAATTAGATGTGCTGTGATTAATACATGCAAGATTTCACATCTGTAGCATTTCTCCTTCATAGTCAGCCTATGAGCTTTTCTACCCATCCTCGTATTTAAATTTAAGAATATTGCTCAGTTCAGTATATATATTTGTTAAAAAGTGTAAATGGATGTATAAGCGTCTTCTTGAGAGCTATATTGCACAATATATAAAGATTGGAATTACGTTCTTCTAGAAAAAAATAAGGACGAAACTTATATATTTTATTTTAAAACTGTTTTAAAAAGTGTGAAGGAAAACATTGTTATTCGCAGAATCGATTTTTTTATGAGCATGCGCATCGAAATTTTTCCATATCTATCGAAAAGAAATTGAAAAAAATTGCATGCGCTCATGAATCAATGTCAAGTTAATGCCAGATATATTTACGCGTGCTACTAGAAATGTGTAACCCAAAACTAACTCATAGACTGGCGCTAAACATTCACAAACAAAGAACGGTACCTAAATAAGAGAAACCACATCACTTGAGGACTTTCAACAACCGCAACAATTAAAATGGACAGCATGTGTAACTCGGAAAAAAATAATGACGTAATCAAGATGTTGATAATTCCATATTACTTCAAACAAAATGTTAGGAAGGAACCCACCCCACCCCATCAGTACTAGAAAGTGCCATAACAGCTTGAAAAACTTATTTTCCATAAAAAAACGTTCTTAAGAGAAAGAGCTAAAATGGATTTTTACATGTAACTCTAAGAGACAATAATGGCACAATCAAGATTTTGACATTCCACACTACTTCAAACAAAGGTTTTGGAAGGAAAACTCTATCAATACTAGAATGAGCGGCAAGATTTAGTAGACTAGAGTAACAATTTCTTTCAATAAAAGATTTTATAAATTTCAACCAATAGTAGCACTGGTTGCTCGGTCAATAAATGTCGAATGTTTCCTTATAAGGAAACAGTCAATATCGCCATTAGAGATGAAAAGATCAGATATTACACAGTGAAGAAAAACGTAACTCAAGTAGCACTGGCTGCTCGGTTAATGAATTCCAGATGTTTCCTTGTAAAGAAACGGCTAATTTTATGATTACTATTAGAGATGAGGATAACAGATACTACACTTTGATCCCAGCCCAATGCCCAGTGTTTGAAGAAAAGCGTAACTCATGTCAAACTGGCTGCTACGTCAATAAATGACGAAATTTCCTTTTTGCTGATGAAATCAATGAACCCATGCCCGCGTCTAAGACCAGCCTTCAAGTAAGAAATATCGGCTGTGGTTTGACAGGGGAGGAATGGGCTTCGCCAGGTTTACTTACTTAAAGGTACGCATTGATGAATAACTATCAGACTTTCAACCAGAGTATGTGGAGAGAAATAGTCAGGTTCACAGCTGCGCAGCGATGACTTCCGGTGATTATAATGATGCTTATAATGGTATATAAATACTTGACAAAAAAAAATTTTGTTTTTTATTTCAACAAATACTTCATGAGATTGTCAATCGGAATTTTCCTTCGGGGTCAGGATAGATAACTTGGGGTCAGTTGATATGTTTATGATGTTCACGAGCCCGTCCGCGTGTAGGAAATTAGTTTCAGTTGGCAGATCGGGCGTCGGCTGTTGCAGCCTTACTTCCCGCTGTTTTTCACTTTCCTTCGAATCTGTTGGCATCGAAACATTCCTGTTCATAGTTCTCCAGACTTTTTCGATGTTGCCATTGGTTTCCAAGTTCAGGATGCCAACGGTACATTACTTCACGATTCTTTGAATCACTTCTGTTTGCCGCCTTTTTTTTTTTTTTTACGTGTGCTAGCTAGCTAACTAGCTAGCTAGCGAGCTAGATAGATAGATAGATATTAGGTTGGTGCAAAAATAATGACGTAATAATGTCGTTTTTTGACGTTAAAAAAATACGTCAAAAAACGACATTATTACGTCATTATTTTTGCGCCAACCTAATAGATAGATAGATAGATAGATAGATAGATAGATAGATAGATCAACTCACAGCCGATATATTGATAGATTATACTGAGATAGATAGATAGATAGATAGATAGATAGATAGATAGATAGATAGATATTAAGAAATACTTTATTGACATGCGGCGTATTGTCCTCATCTTTGTTGTTTTTATTACAACGTTTCAGTCACCGTGACCTCCGGTCTTCAGCAGGCGTATCCGGTTGACAAGCACCTGGGGAAGGCCTCAGTTAACAACGGCCGAAACGTTCGGATAACAACAACAAAGATACGGACAATAGTCCCCATATAAATAATTATAATTTTTGGTCTCAGAATTTAATAGATAAATAGATGGCGATGCTGAATGCGTTCAGAGAGCATTTAAGCATACACCTGCAGTGATGGCCGCTGTTACCCCAGGATTAATGAATATAGTTGTTAGTTTTAGAGACTAGCTTAGTTTGGCATAAGGCTACAATTTTGGGGTCTTTGATTGAGAACCAAACTCACACTTTAGTAACAATGTACTGCAAGACTAGTTAATGTACTTCTGTATCACTGCGAGCGATATGTCATCACTTTAGTGAAGAATATAGTTTTCATTTACTAAGTTTAGCTCAGTTTGACAAAAATGTTAACATATCAGTTGGGCACTATCGTATCATTTCACCAACCGGAGAGTGGAAACTATTTTTGTTAGCGGTGGTGTGTAAACTGCTGCACATTCACACGGGAAACGAAAGGTGAAAATTATAGCCACGGCAAGAAAGAAGACACGAACTCAGTTTCCAATAAATTTAATTGTTTATTTCAAGGATTATTTTGAACTTTTTTGGCTAGGTTGGTGATACTTAGGGACAACTTCTGCCATCTCAGTCTAACAGACCAGATTTTTCTCCACAACCAGCGAGTATTCTGAATCTCCTTTCAACTTCCTGCCCATCTATACATAACGACGCGCAACTGGCAACTCTAACAAGCGGCATTGAAACTAGATTGATAAACAACCTGTTCGGACCCGTTGGTGAGTGGCTCGGCATTAATTTAGTCCCAATTATCCCTTGTTTTTGCTTAGGATTGAGTTTCCGGTTTCTTTTCTGTTTTGGAAAAGTTTATCTATTTCTTGGATCACTTGGTAAAGGATGTTAATTATTTTCTCAAGATCATCCCATCTATGAATATAGCTGTGTTATCAACATACTCCATCCTATCACCGGTATATTGGCCTCGAGATGGAAAGCGTAGATGACCTTGGGGCAAATCATCATCGTCAGTCAGTTCAAGAAAACCATCAATAACATCACACACTGGCAGAAATGCTAATGCAATGAAGCACTTGATTTTGTTGTTAAATTCTGCGTCCGTATGATATCGTCACTTTAGGTTACTTGTGATTTACGTTATAGCAAAGCAAAAAGACGTGGTACGCTAATATGCCTTGTGATAATATGTAACGTGAATAACTGATACTATATAGCCGGGCTACATTTAAAAGTGCCATCACAAGCCCAACCTTTATTATTAGCAAGGTCCTCTAACCCAGCTTGAGTGCCAAACACTAAAATTCTATCGGGATCATTTCACCACTTTTTTATGTATGTCCTTTCAGGACGCAGGCGATCATGGCTCTCCACCTCCCTCTATCCCTTGCAGCTGTCAACAAGTTCCTTCCCTCTGCTACCTCCCCCGAGATCACGTTCTGTCATTCACTTGCTTAAGTCCGCCAGATATGTATCGCGTTGTTTTCTTTTGTCTCTCTTTCCCTCTATTCGACCCTTCAGTATCAGATTCTCTAGCCCCTCCTTCCTCATTATGTGTCCCAGAAACTTCAGCTGCCTCTTCCTGATATTAATTACAAGCCTCATCCTTGTTTGCAACCTGTCAAAGACCTCATCGTTGCTCACACGCTCAGTCCATGATATCCTTAGTATCTTTCTGTAGAACCACATCTCTGTCGCCTCGAGTCTCTTCTTCATCTTTGAGGAAATCTTCCAAACTTCGCTGCCGTAAAGGACAGATGTCACGTAACAGCTCAGTATTCTTTTCTTTCTTACCAAAGAAATCCCTCTCACCATTTTCAAGAAATCTATTTTCTTCTGGTATTGTATACCTACTTCTTCCAATTGGAATCAGGAGAGCTTGGTTTTTCTTCTGCCTCCAACCTCTAAAACTGCGAGACAAGTGCGATGAAGTTGGTAGCAAAGACAATGCATTATCATCTAAACTTCCGCTTGTTGATACACAACCTCATTTCTTTGGGCATATTGGCGTGGTGTAATGGTTAGCAAGCTTGTCTCGCTGGATCAGTTACAACTGAAAAGTGATTTCGATCCTCACTAGGTGCCACACACTTTCAGTCTTCTGCTACATCTAAGCTACGCTTAGAGAATAACCATTATTATCTAAACCAGATGAAAATTCTGCAATTAACAACCCTGCAGAAGTTTGTGAATTAATGGTTAGTGATTTTGATGGATGGCAATACTCGCCAAATGTTTTACATAAAGATAAATTATTATTTTCCTGCGCGGTATGCACTCTAGTTTTACATTCTTTATTTTCACATTTCCAATATGGTTTTTCACTGTATTTTTTATCTATTCTGTAAAGAAAATTAAGATCGTCAACTAATTTCACACTGCCTCTGGTACTTTCCACACCATTGTTAAATGTTGGCTGCACAAAAAATATTGTCGAATGAACAAAGAAATTTTAAAGAGTTTAAGATATAACTCTACTCTTTTTTTGAGTGTTCAAATTAGGTATTCAAATCGGGTATTTTAATTATATACCAAGGTGGTATTTTAAATTCTTTAAATGTTTTTGTGTTTGATGAATTGAATGTCAATTATAATTTGGATCAAAAGGTGGTGTGTTGTTATAATGTATGTTCAAATATAAAAAAGTATATTTCAATATTTAAGTATTTATAGTGAATTTAAAACAGTTTACCCAAATAATTTGTGTAAATTTCAAAAGTTTTACTGACAGTTTGAAAGGGTTATCTTTCCTTGATCAGATATTTTAGATTGAATTTGGTTGCGTATTCAAATTGTAGGTTTGTTTGAAATAATATATATTGCTTAAGTGAGAAATATTGGCAGATTAATATTATCTTAGAAAGTTTAACGTTAAGTCTGAAATATGAAATTGCATGACGTAGGTTGTGGCGTCAAGTTGAAATTTTATGCGCTCCTAACTGACGTGGATGAATGATGTAGGATTCTGATCCTATAATTTCTCCTATTAAAATGTTTAAAATCGAAGTAACAATAGTGTGAGCCAGATATATGGTACTTCGCATATCAAAAAAATGAGGCGAAATTGTCTTACGGCAAAAATCCTATACGGCAAATCCTGAGGCGAGTTTTCCTACGACAAAAATGGTTTCGGCGTATGTTCCTAGAATCTGCTAATACAACTCCACATTTTAACACCCTGCTTTGAGTGGCCCTTGAGCTTTGCATTGGGTGAACATTATTTTTTTTTTAAATTGTTAAAATAAGTCTGCAACTGGAAATCTTAAACGTCTGTTTTGTTGACACTTGTTCACAAACTTTTTAATTCATTTATCAGTGTATTCTCTTTTGGTCAAGAGGATGACTTCTTTTGAAGACCTCGTTTCACAGACTTTATTTTTAGACATAAAGCACCTGTAGATAAAATCATATGCCATCCCTTTTTGTTTGATTGTCCCAATCAAGTTTGGGTCACCATCTGTTATGTTAAAGTATCCGTACACGAATGGACTCTTCCAAGATACAAATAAAAGCAGGTACTGTTTTTGTCATAGTTTCTTACCAACCGTCAGCTCTAACAGTTCGGACTTAACATTCTTGCTCGTTTGTATATTATTGTATTACCGATTTTCGTTAATATATTTGTTAACTGAAAATCCACTCTTGTGTCTTTATTCTGGCCCCAACAAGGTTACAACAACTTGGCGACGAGTATCCTTGAGGATACAACACCAACTGAAAAAGGAAACTAACTCTTTCATAATAATGATCTGTGATACCAAGCCTTGTGCCATTACGCAACAGCCTTGTGCTTTACTCATTATTGATCCAGAATTGGATGTCCAAATAAACTATGAAGACATGATAGAAATTCACATGAAAATATTCTTTAATGAATTGAGTGAAATGAAGCAGATACAAGATTCCTATCTGCACTTTGACATTACTAAGACGAAATTATAAAAAGCCAAGAGGAAGTTGTTATTCAATTGTTCATTTAATAACCGGAGGACGCGTATACTATCACTTTTATAACGACAGTTGCAGACTTGGCTTTTCAAATACAGATAGCTTAATCAACGTTGTCTTCCCTGTAGTTTATTCCTTTCAGTCATCGTCCTTCCAAAGGGCAATTAGTTCCAAGCTGCAAAGGAAATGGAGTTATTCAAATGCGAGCAGATCTCTTATCCTGAGTATAAACCTTTATTTCCCAAGAGGAATTCAACTCTTATTTGATGCCATCCCTAAATCAATACACGTGTTCATCGAATGAACAAACACTGCTATAAAAGGATCTCATTCTTAGAGACCTCTTATCAGATGACTGCCTAGATCCTCTCTTGGGGAACCATTATTATTTTTTTACTCTATTTCTATTTCTTCAGGATGTAAGAAATCGTCAATCTCTACAGATTTATTTACTTTTTATTATCTTTATTTTTTCAGTAACATTCACTTCATACATAGAACGGCGAGGCTACACAAGGTAAAGGGTAACATTAAGTTGTAATGGATACGATCGGAAAATAACGGTTAACTCTAGACATAAACAGGTTAAGATTGTAGTGATCGAAGAAGCATCCTCTTGGGTGTCCGTTCCACAGGGCAATGGTTCACAGGAAGAAGCTCTTTGAGTGGAACTTACTTCTTGCCGATGGAATACGGAGGGAATGTGGGTGCTTTGATACTGTGAAAGTAGCATGCTAGGTCCTAGCCGTGAACGTTAGACATGGCGAGACCAAGGAATGTATTTCGTCCGAGCACTTTTCATGGAAGTAGCAATAGGCCCGCCATATCCAAACTGTGAGAGAGAGGTTGGAAGGTGGACAATAATTCATCTCCAACTAGGAACTCAGAGACGTTTTTAACTCTATAAAGACTGGATATGTTCTGGTCTTGTGGTAATTTTCAGTGTTGACCAAAACTACTCCAAGCATAGCCTATTCTGTACCCAATTTCCTTATCTCTTATACTAAATATTTTATAATTCATTCATGCACCAATGCAACGTCTCATCATTTTACAGTAAAAAAAAACTATTAGGTTTTATGCAAAAACAATGTCGTTTTCTCACATACTAACATATGTGAGAAAACGACATTATTTTTGCACCAACCTAATAACTCTAGTGCGGCCGATGTTCACTTTTCTTATCTCCTATAATAAATGTGTTATAACATATCCCTAAACCGAGGCAAGGTCTCATCATTTTACAGTTCAAACTCCCTCTAGAGCAGCCTATTCTATGTTCAATTGCCTTAACTCCTATACTTAATTTATTATAATTTATCCATAACTTAAGGTATTTCAAGTATTTGGTATTTACTAATTCCACATCCTGAGTTTTTATGATGGATTCAGAGTAGTATTTTCTGTTCTGGAAAGGTTTACCTATTTCTTGGATTATTTGGTAAAGGATTTTAATTATTATCTCAAGAGCATCCCATCTATGAATACCTGTGTTATCGACATAGTCCATTTCATCACCGGTCATTGGCCTCGAGAAGGAAAACGGGGACTCTGTTTTCTTTTAAAAGATCAGAAGGCATGAATAAATCTTTACTTTTCGATCTATAGGTTAAATAGCAGAGTAGACTAGACACTCAAGGCTTGGAAGAAATGTTTGATTGATCGATTCGTTTTTGTTTTGTTTTTTCTTTTTTTTTTCTTTTTTTGTTGGCTATTTAAAGCCAGAATATATTTTTAGATTGTAAGAATATTTTTGGAGATAATAATTATTTAGTGATACAAGCATTACTAAAAGAAGGCTCCATATATTTCTCAAGAGTATTTTCGCAACGCATAAATGGATATAACGAACTCGACTGAAATTGGAACTCGGCTTTCCAATTAACAATTCAAAACCGTTATCCATTACACCACTCGCATACCCAAGTTTACAGCATCTGGTATTCCTAAGAGGTCATTCATCTAGGTAATTACCAGGCATGACTTTGCCTTGATGATATGTCATCACTAGTTGGAGGAGTTCCTAGACTGAAGTCAACAACGTGGGGTTTCACTTTTCGAATCCAGGCACCCGTTTTCAAGGCGAGCCTTCAAACAGCAAGATATCGGATGTGGGTTGACCTAGAGAAGAATGGGTTTCGTCAGGTTTACGCGCTTGAGATACGCTACGGCGTAATGAATAATTCTCGGGCTTATCTCGAGTAACACTGGCTGCTTGGTCAATAAATGCCGAATGTTTCCTTATAAGGAAACGGTTAATATTGCCATTTCCCAAGAGTATCTGTGGGGTAGCAAACCCTAGAGTCTATGCCGTTATTTGACCCCGACTCGCTGATACGATTTTGTGCACTAATAACCACTATGCCACCCGCACATCCCCTATAAGCTTAGTGGTACTAGTGAATGTAAATTGTCCTAGAAAGTGTTTTGATTTCACCACCTCGGTTCTATTTTCTGTGTTGTGACTCTTCCCAACACTTGTGATCTTCTTAAATATAATTTTCCAAAACGTTCGCAAATGTCGATGGTTATTGACAGTTAACAACAAAGGAATAGACAAATCGAGTTAAAACTCTGGCTGGAGCCTCGTTCTCGTTGTTCAGATGCTTTTGAGAAAGGCTTCAATCCAACGCCATTGCAAGTCTTGATATCCTTAGGTAAAAATTTTTCTAGTTAAAATTCGTCCGGGTCAAACAAGAGGAAAGGTTGTCTTATGTCAAAAAAAAAGGGAAAAAATTGTTTTGTTTTTTTTTTTGTTTATTTATAAGAGTTCGGGTTAAATATCATACCCTGCTGCTTGTACCACATGACCTGGTTCCTTCTGACAGATTTTATTTAGAGAAGAGATGAGTACCACCAAGTAATCCCCATTATTTTGGTAGATTCTATGAATGAAAATGAACTTGACAATGTCACAGGAAAACGTCTAACATTCAACTTTGAACGTCATGCACCAATTTAAGAATACGCAATTTTCACAATGTGATAAATGATCTTATGTCTTGTCTTCATAGCAGATATATAACGGAGGTCGCTGTTTTATAGTTAAGAATAGAGATTGAAAGTGAAGTTGACTAAAGGATTTGATTTTCTCATTTCAAATTGTCTGAGTCGAACGAAGTTTTCCTGGATTAAAAACTTGTGCCATACAAGGTACACTTTTTCCTGATTAAAATTCGTCCGGGTCAAACAAGGGGAAATGTTGTCTTATGTCAAATCAGCTTCGTCAAAAAAAGGGAAAAAACTGTTTTATTTGTTTTTGCTTATTTATATTTACCTGTTCGGGACACCTGTTTATGCCATCCGAGATACGACGATAAACTACATCCGCATCCTAGGTAAGACAATAAACTACGTACAATAGCAAGACCTCTGATCAGGAGGTTTTGGGGGGCGTGGAGCCGCCTCTTAATTACTGGTGATTACCTATTACCAGGTCCACCCTGACCCGCGGTGGTAACACCTGTTAGGATCCCAGCTATGGGTAAATACTTAATTTTTTAAGAAAAAATATTACTAGAAATAGATTTTTGAAGGAAAAAATATTACCAACAGCACATTTTTGAAGCAATACATTTATGAAGAAAAATATTACCAGCAATAAAAATTGTTGGCATTAAATAACCTATTGTGGTTGATATACTGTAAAAACAAACCAAACCAAACTTGTTTGTGTCTCGAATTCAACTGCAATTTCCTCCTCGGTAATTCACGACAGAATTTCTTTTATTGTAATAACACTATTATAACGTCCTTAGAGTCTGTCTTCTTACAATTAATAGTCTTTCCTTCTCGCTTCCCTAACTACGATTTTTTTTTGTTTGTTTGTTTTTTTTGGGGGGAGGTTGCAAGCTCCACTTTATATATGAGGAAATTGCCCAGCATTCATTACCATAAAGAAGGATTGATATTCAACACTCTTTTCTTTATTTCTCAAGAAGTTTTCCTATTTGTTAATACTTTATATAGAAGACACATTTCGCTATTTTAACGCATTTCAAATTTTGTCCCATTTTCCGTCGTTTGTCATAGCATCAACCTGACAGTTACATTTCTATGTTTGCCTTATTCTGACGTCACCAATTTGAGGCTCACCGATTGGGCAAAAAACGATCACACGTTTTCTTCTCACTTTCCTTTACTACTTTCTCCACGAGTTCCTGCAGTCGACTGTTTATCTGTAAGGAAATTGTCCAACATTCACTCCAATGAAGAAGGATTGATTTTAGATAACAGTTCAACTCTTTTAGAGATAAAGGCAGTATAACAAAAATGGCTGCATATTAATAACAGCTGATTGTAAAACATCAAACTAGATGTGAACATTTTTATCTGGAAAAAGCTGGAGGTTGGGCCGTCTTAATCGTTGTGTAAAAATGAAGATGATATTAGGATGATAGAAAAACAACTGGGTATTAGTCGTTTTCTCAGATATTGCAGACTAATTCTTCCAAAATTCTATAAATATTGCTTTCTCTTCACCTGTCCTCAATCGCTGGCAAGATAAGCCAACCTATATAACGCTTATTTATCTGAGGCCAACTTCTATTTTGACCATCTTTCTCACTATCTTTCATTTGTGGTATTGAAATGCCAAGAAGCCATCGAAAAGACTCGTTCGATTGTTTGAATTTAATTTCCTGCTTCTAGTTCAATTCTGTTTGCGCATGCATGCTCTTCAAGAGCGTCATCTCTCTCCCTATCTATCTATCTCTATCTATCTATCTCACTCTCTGTCTCATTCACTCTCACTTGATTTTGCTTTCTCGCTCTCTCTCTCTGCTTATCTATGTCCCTCTCTCTCCCTAATTTTTTTCTATCGTCCACTTTAACTGTCTCGTTTGCCTCTTTTCTTTGTCACACCCTTTCGCTCTTTTTCTCTCTCCATCTTTCTTTCGTGCTCTCTCTCTCTCTCTTCCTTTCGTATTATTTCTCTCTTTTTCTCTTTCTCTTTCTTTCATTCTTTTTATTTCACTTTCTTTCTCACCCTTAAGTGTCACCGTTTATCTTTCTCTGCACTCTCTTTAATTCACTCTGTTTATTTCTCTCTCTTCCTTTCACTTTCTTTTTATCATTCTTTCTTTCTCTCGATTTCCCTCATTCTCATTATTTTTCCCTCCCTGTATATATCTCTTTTATTTCTCTATCCTTTTCTCTAATTCTCCCTCATTCTTACTCTTTCTCTTCGATCTTTGTCAAGTCTTTTATTATTCCATTTAAAGAAAGGAATGTTTTTTATTTATTAAACCGACAGATTTTTATTACTTACACATTTTCTTAGTTTCTGTCTATATTTCAGAGATGAAGTATTATGTACACTATTTACATTGCTCGGACTTTGTTACCATATTTATCACAACGTTTCGGTCGTTGTACGCCCTGGTCTTCTTCAGGTGGTTGGAATGTCGAACTGAACCTTTTATTTCATTCACTGGGGTAGACTGTTCTAGTTCCACGTGCCATGTCTAATGGATGTCAGTTATCAGTTATCTCTTGTTAATTCACTTTCACCGCTTTAACCAGGTATTGAACTCACGCTCTTTGGGTCCTGTCACTGGATCTAACTAACACCTTCATCCCCAAGGACACATGTCACAGTGGATAGAGGCGTTAGTTAGATCCAGAGAAGAAGAGGATTCACACCTTTTCGAATTCACTTAAGTGAATGTAAGGGATTCGACTGGTATTCGATCTCGGCTCTCCGAGTCGCTATTCATTACTCTACTGTGTACCTGACTGATTCTGACGTCACAAGATTGTAGCTCAAACACCGGGCTTTCTCTCTTGCTGACATCCATACATTTTAATATTTTGCAGTTAATAGTTATTCCTTTCTTCATGCTTTCATTTATTATTAAAAAAGAATTACTCTATTTTGGATCTCCGGTCTGCCTTTATGGGGTCTAATTAGGAGCGATACATCTCTGAAACCCCAATTGCAGCCATCTCAAGTCCTCTTTACAGCTGGCTACCTTTTACGGGTCGGTATGAAATTGAGACCAAGATTATAAGCCTGTCATAATACTAAAGACGTTTCCAGTAATCCATTAAGTTGACATACTGCCACGTAGACTAATTCCTCAATAGACTTCTAATAGCAACAGGTGTCACATGACAGATTTGAACTCCTCTCCGAATATGAGATAATTTCGATTGGACTATATGTCAAAATCAGCAGGTAATAATTTCTGCCTAAACCTGATGTCACATGCTCAACATGATTTTACAAAGCTAAAGGGTCCCAAATGCCTTGTTACTAACTCTAGAACTAAATTCATAACTTTCTCAAGGTCATTAATATGAAGTGAACGCTACACAAGCCTGAATTTGAATTCTCTTTACCGATTCTAATGTCACTGCCGTTATACCGTTCGGCCATCTTCACTTCATTCAAATCCTTTGCCTTAATTTGAAAGATTTTTTTCTGTTAGTTATCAGCAGTGGCTGAACATTTATAACCGCTTTAAATGGGAATTTTATTATTCATAATCCTGTTTGCCAGGCAGCCGAGACGGTTAAAAATGGTTTTGCAGTATATAGCTTCTCTCGTTTAAAAGAAAAAAAAAATGTCGTTTTGATTATGATTATGACGTTAATACTGAGAAAACAAAAACAAAAACATATAAACAATGAATTATTATTGTTGATTCTACTGTAGGCTTTTTTTACTTTTTCTTTTTTGACTTTGAAAAGACGCTTTGAAGTGAGACTTTTACGAGTGTTTCCCCAAAGAAAATGGCTGCTATAAATAAAACTATTAGCAAGTATGAATTCATAATCAGACTTGGCGTCTCTCTGCTTGAACAATGTTTCGTTGCCACCTTGTCTCGCTAAATGAACAGTAATGGACAGTTTCATTAAATTAGCAACATCCAAATTTGAATTTAATTTACGAAACTCGCGAATTAAAGCAAAAGGAAAAACGTTTTAAGATAAAAACAAAGGAAATTTATTTGAAGGAAAACCTGAATAAATCTGTTTGTAATAATATAGAACAAGCTGCAGTGGGTTCGATCTTCGCTAAATGCAATACATTTTAGCCTTATTTCATACTAGAGTAAACTATGTAAATTTTGGGTACCCTATCATAGTGTAACGATAAAACAAGCAAATCTCACATAATGTAGTTAGTTCAATCCACACATTAACTGAAACAACTGCTTTAGTTTCCTTTCTTTCGTCATTCGGGCAGTTTTAGACCCACTAGAGTGACAGGGTGTAATCGATTTCTATTTTTTCCTCAGATTAGATCATTTGCAGTGGTGTGCAGTAATATGAATCTATTTTCAGGGTATATGAGGAAATTTGTTTGGCCTTGAAAATATTGTGTCAGCCATGATTGCATCAGATTTTTAACATACCCAGGCACTACTGTCTCGACTGTCGATTAGTTGTCCTACGAACATTGTCTGCGGTGGACGTTAGTGTTGTCGAAACTATTTAAGAGCATGACAAGAGTTCTTAGGTTAATATCTTAGTCTCGTAGCAGCTTGCGAGACAAAACTATTCCTAGTGTTGCTTATTCTGTGTTCAATTTCTTTATATCCTATTCTAAATTTACTGCGGCTGATCCATACAGTGTGATATTGAACATTTTAGGGACTGTTAATTATACATTTTGAGCTTTTATAATAGATCCAGGATATGTTCTAATCACTACTTTCATTCCAATTTCAGATCATAATGTCTGATTTCGGATGGGTTGAGTTCAACTTCTTAGAACAGTTAGTAAAAAGATATTGGTTTTTGTTCAAGATCATTCTTAGCCCAACTATGAATACCTATGTCATCAGAATAACCTCCTACCCCATCATCGAAACACTAGCCCCTAGAAGGAAAACATGAATTCTGGTTTGCTTTGGTTTACAGCATGTCAACCTCAATTGGTTATTTAAAGATTTTTACTGCTGGTAATTGTTTTTTTGTTTGTTTTTTTTTTTCAAAAAGTATATTGTTTGTAATACTTTTTTATAAAATGTATTGCTGGTAATATTTTTTGTCAAAAATGTACTGCTGGTAATATTTTTTTCATAAAAATATATTCCTGGTATTAAAACCTACTTTTACACTTTCATAGTGATTTGATCCCAGTTTGGTGGTTAATTATTTGCCCATAACTGGAACCCTAACAATACTGCCATCCCGGGTCAGGATGAACCTGGGAACACCAGCAATTAAGAGGTCGTTCCACGCACCTAAAAACCTCCTGATCATAGGCCTTACTGTCGGACATAGTTTATCATCTTACTCAGGACGCATGAATTCTATATCCTATTTGTAGTTTCGTTTGGTATGTGGTATAGAATGTTTAAATGATTAACGCCCATTTCTTCAAATTTGTGCTTTCAGCACAGATTGGATTCACATTTCCTCAGATATATATACGACTTTGTGCACTGACATAGTTCTATTAGATCAAAGTATTCTGTGGAGTCAGAGCTTTGAAGATGAATGCATATATCATAAGCTGGCTTAATAGTAATTTAAAGCTAATATGCCTCTTTGGAGATTTTTCACTCTCTTGTTCGAACGAAACTAAATTTTTGGAAAAAAAATTGTAAGATCGGGTTACGCTGTTTGCAGAATGAGATAAAATCACCTTCTTATATTTTTGCATAAAGGCAACTAAATTCAATTTAGTGGAATATTTCTTGCAATATTCAAAAAGAAATTATTAAAAAATCAATAAATAGGTTTTATTGGAAACCTATGCAAAAACGTTACTGTTTAAATGTTTTCAAATTTTGATACAATTTTGACAAATGCGTTTGCAAGATATGCACAAACTATCATGGTGTTTCATAAATAGTTTCATTTTTTACATTTCTTTTTTTATTCAATTCAATTGCACATTAAAAGTCTATATGAAACACCAGTAGATTATTATTATTATTATTATTATTATTATTATTATTATTATTATTATTATTATTATTATTATTTCCATTGATTTCTGTTGTATACAGATTTCCTTTCTGGTCCCAACCAGAGACCTAAAGCTAAAAATGGCTTCATTACATGTTTTGTAAAAAATCTAAGATTATACACATTTTACATAGATAAACACTTATTATTATTTTTAACAAAACTCAATTGACACAGGTATGATGCCAGAGACAACAATGTGACATCAATGGAGCTTGCAAAACATTTTATGACAAACGACTGCAATTTAGACGAACGTCTTAAGGGGCAACTTCTGAAAAAATATACAGAATCCAACGCGCTTGATGAACGAGGATATTTACGTATGCAAATTACTAACTTCACATCCCGAGGGAATAAACAGAATGACAAAAGAATTCCATAAGATTTATACTAAGCTGTTTGATTAATTCTTCTTAATAACTAATCAACTAACGGAAAATTCCAACATGAACAAGATCCACCATCATGTTAAGCACGTTTCAGTTTCATGCCTTCACGTTGGCGGAGTTTCATTCGTTTTGGGGCGTTCATTACCATGACAACCATTTTTCTCAAGGCAAGCGATGTTTGTATAAATACTTATAGATTTTTTTATATTTTATACACTTTTTAAATATAACTTGAAGACAGACATACTGTCGAAATACTATTGAACCTTGTCAAACAATGTCTATTTTGTTTGTCTTAAATCGCGTTCTTAAAGTATTGAAAAATACTGGAAAGTTACATCAATCATTTTATTTCTTCTTCTTCTTCTTATAATTATTATTATTGGGTTTATCAAAAGTAAGAAATATAGACAGATACTGAAGTAATTCATGGTTTTACTTTTATTTAAATATTATTATTATTATTATTATTACTAAAAGTATTTCCCCTTTTAAAAACATTTAGAATATATATACTCCTCTAAAGACTGTCCAAGACTCCAAAAGAATATCAGTTTTGTTATTAATATCATTATTATTATTATTTCAGCATTTTCTCTAAGAACTTAATATCTGATAATTGATGCATGACCTAAGGTATCTCTAACTCCAAGTGTACATCATTCTTCGAATTCTTCTTATCGTTCCGAAGAGGCTTCTTTTCACTAAAAGTTCCACATGGCAATTAATGCCAATTTATCACGTCTCCATTCTGTCAGTACCCAAACCAATTGGCATGATTGTGGCCTTGTTCAATTTCCAAAAGTCTTGCGAGCTCAAACTTCAATGGGCCTGAGTGAGTTATTGTCTCTTCTTACTTCTTATCTACCATTGACACGATTGGTCAAAGATTAACCCTTCCACTTTTTCCACCAATATGCCTGGTTTGTTGTGCTCCATTTGCTATGTATTATTATTATTATTATCTTTATTATTTTTCTCCTGCATCATCATCATCATCATCATCATCATCATCATCATCTCCTTGACTTTTGTAATCGTAGGGCGGATCCGAAGGCAGAACCCACAATAACTCTTTTCCACAACGGTCTATAAACGGCAGCCATCAGAAGTTCTAGTGCCGTCATACCTGTCCATTGTTTGACATATTATTTCTTACGGTGTATCAAAAGTATTTTCGTTTTTTCCAGATCTTTATCACGAAGTTTATTTCAGGCAAATATCTTGGAAAATGTGGGAATCCATCTTCCTCCGCTTATGGGTTAAACAGCAGGGAAGACTTCTCTCTTGCTTGAGAAGGGCAAAGCGTCTAGAACGGAATATACATTGTTTAATTAATAAAATGAGACGCCAATTTAAAATACAGAGAACCCACTGTTAGTGGGTTCTCTGTATTTTAAATTGGCGTCTCATTTTATTAATTAAACAATGTATATTTGAAGTAATAAAAATTCCAGATTTAAAATAAATCCATTAATTTTTTAAAATGTGTGTGTGTGTGTTTATGTGTGCGTGTTTATGTGTGTGTAGCTATTTATGTTTGTATATATGCAAAATATTAATCAACAATACCCCCCCCCATCAATATGCATAATAGTCATTAAAATACGTAAAACTTCAAAATAGATAAAAAGAAAACGTAAAATTTTCTCGGGCCCACCTAACTCTGATGAGCGGTGTTCTGGGGAACTTTCAATATTTATGCGCGCGTGCGCACGTGCGTGCGTGTGTGTGTGCGTTGTCTAAAATCTGGTGCATCTATAGGGAAGGGTACTTAATCCGGGCTTCAGATCAAATCAATGTGAATATTGAATCGAGGCGTGAAAACTGAGGTACCTTGTAGTGTTGATTTCTCCCACGTGTTATATATATATATATATATATATATATATATATATATATATATATATATATATATACGTGTGTGTGTTGTGTGTGCATGTGTGTGTATAAAGAGAGAGAGAGAGAGAAGGGGGAAAGAAAGAAATAGAAATATGTAGAAACAGAAAGATGTACAAGATGATACGTTATCTAATTTGCACCTGAAATTTTTATTGCTTATATTTAAATATTATCTTAAAGTCAGTATCTCCATTTGTTGTATTAATTGTAATCTTTTCTTTTCGTTTCAGGTAAGGAACATCAGGCCAATTTAATTAACGAATAGAATATATTTTCCTTTGATGGTAAGGGATTTTTGATTCACTCGGTTATCTCCCCTTTGCTCTCCGTCTTTCACGTTAGAAGAAAACGAAGAAAAAGAATATAACGTCGTTTCTTAGATAAATACGTCGGAGTCTCTCTTCGCTTCTGGGCAAATTTGACACACAAATCAATAATGGAACTACAGGAAGAAAAAAAGTGATATATGTCCCTACGAAACTTTCAAATATCATCATATCGTTAAATTTAATTAGTACAGAATTCGGTTTGTAATTAAGTTATAATAAATTTAAAATAATTACATTAAATTATTGCATTTAAAATTTTATCAAGATTTTTCAAATGAAACATATTTAAGAATTTTTTATTATTTTAAATGAAGACGATATTAAATTAATCAATTAAAATTTAATTCAGAATTAAAGATGATACATAAGCTAATATATGTCTTAATTAGAGACACGTTATTCGGTTTTAAATGTTAACGAAAGTCCTCAATTCAGTAGAATGTTTCCTGTCGGTTTTGGCGGGATTACCAAAATCGTTTTAGCAAATGTTTCAGGATAATGTTTAAATCAGTTTAAAGTGTATATATATATATATATATATATATATATTGAATAATATAGACATATTATGTCTATTTATTTTCATAAAAATCCTTTCGCGTTTTCTAGTTTTCTAATTAGCTTCTTGATGTTAACCCAAATACTCCGAAACAAACTTATCGTAACTGTGATCGTTGTGATGGGGATTTTTGAAAATACGCGTGAACTGGTTTTCTCCCTTATAGTGTGGACGCTCGTTTGCAAAAAAACCATAGCTACAATGGATAAATTTCAATTTTTTAAATAATTATAACAGAACGCGTTCACGCGTGTTTTCGAAAATCACCATCACAACGATCATAGTTACAATAAGTTTGTCTTCGCAATACACCCCTAAGGATGATGTCGAAGGATGTCGAAAGTACTTGGGTTATCAAAAACTACGCCGCCTTCTTTGATGAATTTCGACTTAATATCAAGAACCTAATTAAAGAATCAGAAAGGTTTATTATAAAAATAAATAGACCTAATATGTCTATATTATTCAATGAAACCTGTATGAAGATATGCTGCCTAAATACACATACACAGACACGCACGCACACACACATATGTAAATATATATATATGTGTGTGTGTGCGGTGTAAACATTATATATATATATATATATAGAGAGATATATATATATAGATATAGATATATATAGATATATATAGATATATATATATATATATATATATATATATATATATATATATATATACATATATATATTCTCAAATGGCGTTGAAGGAAAAGAAATCCTGTGTAGTGCTGCCAAAGAGCAATTGGACAAAATAAACAAATGGCCAAAAACGTCAGAAGCATCGAGGTGGGCGTTCTGGCGCATTCGTTCGTACAGGTCAACAAACTTTCTTAAAAAACAGATGACACAAGTTGAGAACGACAAAACCTGGAACCGTCAATAGGCGAAAACAACAGATTGGTCTGGCTGCTATAGGTTATTTCAACTACCCTTCAGCCAAGGACCAGATCTCGTATCCTTATGTGCCAAGAAAAAGGTTGTTCATCTCATCGAACTCACGGTCTTTACATTAGTATTGATATAGCTCAAATCCAGGCGGAGAGCGGTACGAGAAACTGGTGGAGGTATCCAAAGACACGGGGTGACAGGCTAAATATTTCCCTGTTGAAGATTACTGCGTAGGCTCGATAGACGTGCATTCAAGGGGGTGGCTAGTATTCATTGGAATCAAGCAGAGTAATCATAAACCTTGCGCATTTCCAAGCAGAAACTAAGAAAGTGGGCCATTGGATTTGGATTAAAAGCTTGCGAGAGGTAATGATCCCTGAAGGAATTCAAAGTAATCGACAGGCAGTAAACCATTTGAACCAGATCCGTGAAATGTAGAGTAAAATCTATCTAGAAGCATGAATCGAAGCAGAACCCATTTTCTTCTCATGAAACCGATGACCTACATTAGATTCTGTTGTAGCCTACCTTGTGTGGTCCAGCCTTCATCAGGTGTATGTCTTCACGAACTGAACCCTTTATTTAATCTACAGGGATAGATTGTTTTCGTTCTACTCTGCCATGTCTCGAGATATCTCGTCTAGTTCTTATTTAATACTGCTCAGTTATCGCTCGCTCTGTTTCTACTGAGTCCACGGAAGGCAACAACCTAACGGTTTGTTTTTTTTTAATTTGACGGCATAGGAAGTGCGTGTTCAATCCTTGTACTGGGCAGTGTAAAAGCAGTTCAGAGAAGAGATCAGTAGCCAGGCTCTAAACATCTAGATTTTGGACGGTTCAACCATACATTGTTTTATCATCTGCATAGATATTTACAAAGGATCTGAGTATGTTCTTAGGTAGAGCGTGTCGACAGCCTATTAAAAAATAAAATTTTAATAACACCATATGCTTGTAGATGTGTGTGGGAGAGTGCTTTCTTCAGTCGAAACTTAATTTATGTTGGCTTTTACTAGTATGTTTTCTTTAATATTAAATCAACCATTCGTCCTTGCTTTAAATATTGCTGTCGGATTTGGTCTGATGTTTCTGCTATATGAGAATAAAATCCAAAGAAGAGTCTGCAATGTTATCGTTCCTGACCTGGCATCTCGGACTCAGACACTTTCCCTGTGTCTTTTCTATAAATAGCTTCATGCTAATTGTTCTGGTGAACTTTCCTTTTTTTATTCCCTCCCCACAAACAAATTGTACATATGGGTGCTAGTCAGGACGACATAGAAGCTTTGAGGTATCATGGTGTCTGTAATAAAATGGTAAGTAAGAATGTGTTGGTTGGGGAAAGGAATACAGTGGTATGTTTGGGTCAGTAATTGTTGTTAGCTAAGTTTATGATAAGACAGATCGAGGATAAGCTTTCCCTTATTCCCATTTTATCCTTGTACCACATTTTTGTATTATTCAAAATAAATATTATTTTCCTATATGGCACATAGAGTTTATGAATTTAAGTGTAGTACTAAATCAGTGGCAAGGTCACGTCATTTCGCAGTTTAAAAGTCAAGATGCAGCCATAATTTCTAGGCTAATAGTTTTTTCTCTCGTACTTCTCTCTTGTGGAACTCTCATCCGGCTTCCTTCTTCCCGGTTAACTTTGATCTTTAAAGATTTTAATGCAATGTCAATCGTCATTGTCTGTCTTTTTAATTCCTCTTCTTTTATTGTTCTCTATACTTAATAGTATTTTTTGTTATCATATTCTCTAACATTAAGTAACCACTTTTGTCTTAGTGATTTTATTGCATTGCTTGGGATGGAATGATTTAGAAAAAAAGATGTGAGAATACGTCTCCAAAATTCGAAAATCAATATCCACTGGCTTTCAAGAATCCGTAAAGAAATTCGATAATTACTTAACAGCTTTTTTATCAATCGAAATTGATATTGAACGACTTGCTATTATTTGCTCTGCTTTTGTTTCTCCTTTTAAAATGTGAAAAGAATGAAAATATGAAAAGAATGAAAATGTGAAATGAATGAAAATATGAAAAGAAAAAAATATGAAATGAATGAAAATGTGAAAGGAATGAAAATGTGAAAGGAATGAATATATGAAAAGAATGAAAATGTGAAAAGACTGAAAATATGAAATGAATAAAATATGAAATGAATGAAAATGAGAAAGGAACGAAAATGTGAAAAGAATGAAAATGTGAAAAGAATGAAATTATGAAAAGAAAGAAAATGTAAAAAGTATGAAAATGTAAAAAGAATGAAAATGTGAACAGAAAGAAAATATGAAAAGAATAAAAATGTGAAAAGAATAAAAATGTGAAAAGAATGAAAACGTGAAAAAATGAAAATGTGAAAAGAGTGAAAATATGAATAGAATAAAAATGTGAAAAGAATGAAAATATGAAAAGAATGAACATTTAAAAAGAATGAAAATATGAAAAGATTGAAAATATAAAAAGAATGAAAATGTGAAAAGAATGAAAATGTGAAAAGAATAAAATATGAAATGAATGAAAATATGAAAGGAATGAAAATATGAAAGAAAACAAAATGTAAAAAGAATGAAAATGTAAAAAGAATGAAAATGTGAAATGAATGAAATTATGAAAAGAATGCAAATGTGAAAAGAAGGAAAATATGAAAAGAAGGAAAATGTAAAAAGAATGAAAACATTAAAAGAATGAAAATGTAAAAAGAATGAAAATGTAAAAAGTATGAAAATGTAAAAAGAATGAAAATGTGAATAGAATGAAAATATGAAAAGAATAAAAATGTGAAAAGAATAAAAATGTGAAAAGAATGAAAATGTGAAAAAATGAAAATGTGAAAAGAGTGAAAATATGAATAGAATAAAAATGTGAAAAGAATGAAAATATGAAAAGAATAAAATATGAAATGAATGAAAATGTGAAAAAAGGAAAATTTAAAAAGAATGAAAATGTGAAAAGAAAGAAAATATGAAAAGAATCAAATTGTGAAAGGAATGAAAATATGAAAAGAATGAAAATATGAAAAGAATGAAAATATGAAAAAAATGAAATTATGAAACGAAAGAGAACGTAAAAAGAATGAAAATGTAAAAATAAAGAAAATGTGAAAACAATAAAATTGTGAAAGGAATGAAAATGTAAAAAGAATGAAAATGTGAAAAGAATGAAAATGAGAAAGGAATGAAAATATGAAAAGAATGAAAATGTGAAAAGAATGAAAATATGAAAAGAAAGAAAATGTAAAAAGTATGAAAATGTAAAAAGAATGAAAATGTGAACAGAATGAAAATGAGAAAGGAATGAAAATATGAAAAGAATGAAAATGTGAAAAGAATGAAAATATGAAATGAATAAAATATGAAAAGAAAGAAAATGTAAAAAGTATGAAAATGTAAAAAGAATGAAAATGTAAAAAGAATGAAAATGAGAAAGGAATGAAAATATGAAAAGTATGAAAATGTGAAAAGAATGAAAATATGAAATGAATAAAATATGAAATGAATGAAAATAAGAAAGGAACGAAAATGTGAAAAGAATGAAAATGTGAAAAGAATGAAAATATGAAAAGAAAGAAAATGTAAAAAGTATGAGAATGTAAAAAGACTGAAAATGTGAACAGAATGAAAATGAGAAAGGAATGAAAATATGAAAAGAATGAAAATGTGAAAAGAATGAAAATATGAAATGAATAAAATATGAAATTAATGAAAATGTGAAAAGAATCAAAATGTGAAAAGAATGAAAATATGAAAAGAAAGAAAATGTAAAAAGTATGAAAATGTAAAAAGAATGAAAATGTGAAAAGAATGAAAATGAGAAAGGAATGAAAATATGAAAAGTATGAAAATGTGAAAAGAATGAAAATATGAAATGAATAAAATATGAAATGAATGAAAATGAGAAAGGAACGAAAATGTGAAAAGAATGAAAATGTGAAAAGAATGAAAATATGAAAAGAAAGAAAATGTAAAAAGTATGAAAATGTAAAAAGTATGAAAATATGAACAGAATGAAAATATGAAAAGAATAAAAATGTGAAAAGAATAAAAATGTGAAATGAATGAAATTATGAAAAGAATGCAAATGTGAAAAGAAGGAAAATATGAAAAGAAGGAAAATGTAAAAAGAATGAAAACATTAAAAGAATGAAAATGTAAAAAGAATGAAAATGTAAAAAGTATGAAAATGTAAAAAGAATGAAAATGTGAATAGAATGAAAATATGAAAAGAATAAAAATGTGAAAAGAATAAAAATGTGAAAAGAATAAAAATGTGAAAAGAATGAAAATGTGAAAAAATGAAAATGTGAAAAGAGTGAAAATATGAATAGAATAAAAATGTGAAAAGAATGAAAATATGAAAAGAATAAAATATGAAATGAATGAAAATGTGAAAAAAAGAAAATTTAAAAAGAATGAAAATGTGAAAAGAAAGAAAATATAAAAAGAAAAAAATTGTGAAAGGAATGAAAATATGAAAAGAATGAAAATATGAAAAGAATGAAAATATGAAAAAAATGAATTTATGAAACGAAAGAGAATGTAAAAAGAATGAAAATGTGAAAATAAAGAAAATGTGAAAACAATGAAATTGTGAAAGGAATGAAAATGTAAAAGAATGAAAATGTGAAAAGAATGAAAATGAGAAAGGAATGAAAATATGAAAAGAATGAAAATGTGAAAAGAATGAAAATATGAAAAGAAAGAAAATGTAAAAAGTATGAAAATGTAAAAAGAATGAAAATGTGAAAAGAATGAAAATGAGAAAGGAATGAAAATATGAAAAGTATGAAAATGTGAAAAGAATGAAAATATGAAATGAATAAAATATGAAATGAATGAAAATGAGAAAGGAACGAAAATGTGAAAAGAATGAAAATGTGAAAAGAATGAAAATATGAAAAGAAAGAAAATGTAAAAAAGTATGAAAATGTAAAAAGAATGAAAATGTGAACAGAATGAAAATGAGAAAGAAATGAAAATATGAAAAGAATAAAAATGTGATAAGAATGAAAACGTGAAAAAATGAAAATGTGAAAAGAGTGAAAATATGAATAGAATAAAAATGTGAAAAGAATGAAAATATGAAAAGAATAAACATTTAAAAAGAATGAAAATATGAAAAGATTGAAAATATAAAAAGAATGAAAATGTGAAAAGAATGAAAATGTGAAAAGAATAAAATATGAAATGAATGAAAATATGAAAGGAATGAAAATATGAAAGAAAAGAAAATGTAAACAAATGCAAATGTAAAAAGAATGAAAATGTGAAATGAATGAAATTATGAAAAGAATGCAAATGTGAAAAGAAGGAAAATATGAAAAGAAGGAAAATGTAAAAAAAATGAAAACATTAAAAGAATGAAAATGTAAAAAGAATGAAAATATGAAAAGAATGAAAATGTGAAAGGAATGAAAATGTGAAAAGAATGAAAATGTGAAAGGAATAAAAATGTGAAAAGAATGAAAATGTAAAAAAATGAAATTATGAAAAGAATGAAAATGTTAAAAGAATGAAAATGTTCAAAGAATGAAAATGTAAAAAGAATGAAAATGTGAAAAAATGATAATATGCAAACAATGAAAATGTAAAAAGAAGGAAAATATAAAATGAATGAAAATGTGAAAGGAATGAAAATGTGAAAAGAATGAAAATTTGTAAAGAATGAAAATGTTAAAAGAATGAAAATATGAAAAGACAGAAAATGTGAAAAGAATGAAAATATGAAAAGAATAAAATATGAAATGAATGAAAATGTGAAAGGAATGAAAATGTGAAAGGAATTAAAATATGAAAAGAATGAAAATGGGAAAAGAATGAAAATATAAAAAGAATGAATGTGTGAAAAGAATGAAAATATGAACAGAATAAAATATGAAAAGAATGAAAATGAGAAAGGAATGAAAATATGAAAAGTATGAAAATGTGAAAAGAATAAAAATATGAAATGAATAAAATATGAAATGAATGAAAATGAGAAAGGAACGAAAATTTGAAAAGAATGAAAATGTGAAAAGTATGAAAATATGAAAAGAAAGAAAATGTAAAAAGTATGAAAATGTAAAAAGAATGAAAATGTGAAAAAATGAAAATGTGAAAAGAGTGAAAATATGAATAGAATAAAAATGTGAAAAGAATGAAAATATGAAAAGAATGAACATTTAAAAAGAATGAAAATATGAAAAGATTGAAAATATAAAAAGAATGAAAATGTGAAAAGAATGAAAATGTGAAAAGAATAAAATATGAAATGAATGAAAATATGAAAGGAATGAAAATATGAAAGAAAAGAAAATGTAAAAAGAATGAAAATGTAAAAGGAATGAAAATGTGAAATGAATGAAATTATGAAAAGAATGCAAATGTGAAAAGAATGAAAATATGAAAAGAAGGAAAATGTAAAAAGAATGAAAACATTAAAAGAATGAAAATGTAAAAAGAATGAAAATATGAAAAGAATGAAAATGTGAAAGGAATGAAAATGTGAAAAGAATGAAAATGTGAAAGGAATGAAAATGTAAAAAAATTAAATTATGAAAAGAATGAAAATGTTAAAAGAATGAAAATGTTCAAAGAATGAAAATGTAAAAAGAATCAAAATGTGAAAAAATGATAATATGAAAAGAATGAAAATGTAAAAAGAAGGAAAATATAAAATGAATGAAAATGTGAAAGGAATGAAAATGTGAAAAGAATGAAAATTTGTAAAGAATGAAAATGTTAAACGAATGAAAATGTAAAAAGAATGAAAATGTTCATAGAATGAAAATATGAAAAGACAGAAAATGTGAAAAGAATGAAAATATGAAAAGAATAAAATATGAAATGAATGAAAATGTGAAAGGAATGAAAATGTGAAAGGAATTAAAATATGAAAAGAATGAAAATGTGAAAAGAATGAAAATATAAAAAGAATGAATGTGTGAAAAGAATGAAAATATGAACAGAATAAAATATGAAAAGAATGGAAATATAAAAGTATGAGTATATGAAAACAATAAAAATATGAAAACAGTGAAAATGTGAAAAGAATCAAAATATTAACAGAATAAAATATGAAATGAATGAAAATGTGAAAGGAATAAAAATGTGAAAAGAATGAAAATATGAAAAGAATGCAAATGTGAAAAGATTGAAAATATAAAAAGAATGAAAATGTGAAAAGAATGAATATATGATAAGAAGCAAAATGTGAAAAGAATGAAAATATGAAAATAATGAAAATATGAAAAAAGAATATGTAAAAAGAATGAAAATATTAAAAGAATGAAAATATGAAAACAATGAAAATGTGAAAACAATGAAAAAATGAAAAGAATAAAAATGTGAAAAGAATAAAAATGTGAAAAGTATGAAAATGTGAAAAAATGAAAATGTGCAATGAATGAAAATATAAAAGACTGAAAATATGAAAAGAATGAAACTGTAAAATAAGGAAAATATGAAAAGAATGAAAATATGAAAATATGAAAAGAATGAAAATGTAAAAAGAAAGAAAATGTAAAAATAATGAAAATGCGAAAGGAATGAAAATATGAAAAGAATGAAAATGTGAAAACAATGACAATATGAAAAGATTGAAAATGTAAAAAGTATGAAAATATGAAAAGAATGGAAATGTAAAAAGAATGAAAATATGAAAAGAAAGAAAATGTAAAAAGAAGGAAAATGTAAAAAGAATGAATATGTGAAGAGAATGAAAATGTGAATGGAATGAAAATATGAAAAGAATGAACATGTGAAATGAATTATAATATGAGAAGAATGAAAATGTAAAAAAAATGAAAATGTGAAAAAAATGAAAATATGAAAAGAATAAAATATGAAATGAATAAAAATGTGAAACGAATGAAAATATGAAAAGAATGAAAATATGAAAAGAAATAAAATATAAAACGAATGAAAATGTAAAAAGAATGCAAATGTAAAAAGAATGAATATATGAAAAGAATGAAAATGTATAAAGAATGAAAATATGATTCAATGAAAATATGAAAACCATGAAAATGTGAAAAGAATGAAAATATGAAAGCAATAAAAATGTGAAAAGAATGAAAATGTGAACAGAATGAAAATATGAAAAGAATGATAATGTAAAAAGAATGAATATATGAAAAGAATGAACATGTAAAAAGAATGAATATATGAAAAGAATGAACATGTAAAAAGAATGAAAATATGAAAACAATGAAAATATGAAAAGAATGAAAATATGAAAAGAATAAAATATGAAATGAATGAAAATGTGAAAAGAATGAAATTGTCAAAGGAATGAATATATGAAAAGAATGCAAATGTGAAGAGAATGTAAATATGAAAAGAATGAAAATGTAAAAAGAATGAAAATGTGAAAGAATAAAAATGTAAAAAGAATGAACATATGAAAAGAATAAAAATGTAAAAAGAAAGAAAATCTAAAATGAATGAAAATGTAAAAAGAATGAAAATGTGAAAAGAATGAAAATGTAAAAGAATGAAAATATAAAAATAATGAAAATCTGAAAAGAATGAAAATGTAAAAGAATGAAAATGTAAAAATAATGAAAATGCGAAAGGAATCAAAATATGAAAAGAATGAAAATGTGAAAGGAATGAAAATATGAAAAGACTGAAAATGTAAAAAGAATGAAAATGTGAAAAGAATGAAAATGGAAAATGAGGGAAAAATTTGAAAAGAATGAAAATATGAAAAGAATGAAGATGTAAAATGTATGAAAATATGAAAAGAATGAAAATGCAAAAAGAATGAAAATATGAAAAAAATGAAAATATGAAAAGAATCAAATATGAAATGAATAAAAATGTGAAACGAATGAAAATATGAAAAGAATGAAAATATGAAAAGAAATAAAATATAAAACGAATGAAAATGTAAAAAGAATGCAAATGTAAAAAGAATGAATATATGAAAAGAATGAAAATGTAAAAAGAATAAAAATATGAATCAATGAAAATATGAAAACAATGAAAATGTGAAAAGAATGAAAATATGAAAACAATAAAAATGTGAAAAGAATGAAAATGTGAACAGAATGAAAATATGAAATGAATGATAATATAAAAAGAATGAATATATGAAAAGAATGAACATGTAAAAAGAATGAAAATATAAAAACAATGAAAATATGAAAAGAATGAAAATATGAAAAGAATAAAATATGAAATGAATGAAAATGTGAAAAGAATGTAAATATGAAAAGAATGAAAACACTAAATGAATGAAAATGTAAAAAGAATGAAAATATAAAAAGAATGAAAATGTGAAAGGTATGAAAATGTAAACAGAATGAAAATGTGAAAAGAATGAAAATGTGAAAAGAAGCAATATGTGAAAAGAATGAAAATATGAAAATAATGAAAATATGAAAAAAAAATATGTAAAGTGAATGAAAATATTAAAAGAATGAAAATGTAAAAAGAATGAAAATATGAAAAGAATCAAAATATGAAAAGAAAGAAAATGTAAAAAGAATGCAAATGTAAAAAGAATGAAAATGTAAAAAGAATGAAAATATGAAAGAATGAAAATATGAAAAGAATGAAAATGTGAAAAGAATGAAAATATGAACAGAATGAAAATGTAAAAATAATGAAACTATGAAAAGAATGAAAATGAAAATATGAAAAGAATGAAAATGTAAAAAGAAAGAAAATGTAAAAAGAATGCAAATGTAAAAAGAATGAAAATATGAAAAGAATGAAAATGTGAAAGGAATGAAAATATGTAAACAGAATGAAAATGTGAAAAGAATGAAAATATGAAAAGAAGCAGAATGTGAAAAGAATGAAAATATGAAAATAATGAAAATATGAAAAAAAGAATATGTAAAAAGAATGAAAATATTAAAAGAATGCAAATGTAAAAAGACTGAAAATATGAAAAGTATCAAAATATGAAAAGAAAGAAAATGTAAAAAGAATGCAAATGTAAAAATAATGAAAATGTAAAAAGAATGAAAATATGAAAACAATGAAAATGTGAAAACAATGAAAATATAAAAAGAATAAAAATGTGAAAAGAATAAAAGTGTGAAAAGTATGAAAATGTGAAAAAATGAAAATGTGAAATGAATGAAAATATGAAAATATTGAAAATGTAAAAAGAATGAAAATGTGAAAGAATAAAAATGTAAAAGAACGAAATTATGAAAAGAATAAAAATGTAAAAAGAAACAAAATCTAAATGAATGAAAATGTAAAAAGAATGAAAGTATGAAAGAATGAAAATATGAAAAGAATGAAAATGTGAAAAGAATGAAAATATGAACAGAATGAAAATATAAAAATAATGAAAATATGAAAAGAATGAAAATGTAAAAAGAATGAAAATGTAAAAATAATGAAAATGCGAAAGGAATCAAAATATGAAAAGAATGAAAATGTGAAAAGAATGAAAATGGAAAAAGAGGGAAAAATTTGAAAAGAATGAAAATATGAAAAGAATGAATATGTAAAATGTATGAAAATATGAAAAGAATGAAAATGCAAAAAGAATGAAAATATGAAAAAAATGAAAATATGAAAAGAATGAAAGTGTGAAAAGAAGGAAAATATGAAAAGAAAGAAAATGTAAGAAGAAGGAAAATCTAAAAAGAATGAAAATGTGAAGAGAATGAATATATGAAAGGAATGAAAATATGAAAATAATGAAAATGTGAAATGAATTAAATTATGAAATAAATGAAAATGTGAAATGAATGAAAATCTGTAGTGAATGAAAATATGAAAAGAATGAAAATATGAAAAGAAAAAAATGTAAAAAGAATGAAAATGTATTAAGAATGAAAATGTAAAACGAATGAATATATGAAACGAATGAAAATGTAAAAACAATGAAAATATGAAAACAATGAAAATATGAAAAGAATGAAAATGTGAAATGCTTGAAAATATGAAAAGAATGAAAATGTGAAAGAATGAAAATATGAAAAGAAAGAAAATGTAAAAAGAATGCAAATGTAAAAAGAATGAAAATATGAAAAGAATGAAAATGTGAAAGGAATGAAAATATGTAAACAGAATGAAAATGTGAAAAGAATCAAAATATGAAAAGAAGCAAAATGTGAAAAGAATGAAAATATGAAAATAATGAAAATATGAAAAAAAGAATATGTAAAAAGAATGAAAATATGAAAAGAATGAAAATGTGAAAGGAATGAAAATATGTAAACAGAATGAAAATGTGAAAAGAATGAAAATATGAAAAGAAGCAAAATGTGAAAAGAATGAAAATATGAAAATAATGAAAATATGAAAAAAAGAATATGTAAAAAGAATGAAAATATGATAAGAATGAAAATGTAAAAAGACTGAAAATATGAAAAGTATCAAAATATGAAAAGAAAGAAAATGTAAAAAGAATGTAAATGTAAAAAGAATGAAAATGTAAAAAGAATGAAAATATGAAAACAATGAAAATGTGAAAAGAATGAAAATATGAAAAGAATAAATATGTGAAAGGATGAAAATATGAAAGGAATGAAAATATGAAAAGATTGAAAATGTAAAATGAATGGAAATATGAAAAGAATGAATATGTAAAAAGAGTGAAAATATGAAAAGAATGAAAATGTAAAAAGAATGAAAATGTGAAAAGAATGAAAGTGTACAAAAATGAAGATATGTAAAGAATGAAAATGTAAAAATACGGAAAATTTAAAAAAAATGAATATGTGAAAAGAATGAAAATATAAAAAGAATGAAAATATGAAACGAAGGAAAATGTAAAAAGAATGAAAATGTGAAAAGAATGAAAATGTGAAAGGAATGAAAATATGAAAATAATTAATATGTGAAAAAATGATAATGGGAACAGTATGAAAATATTCCCTTTTCCTTTTTTTCTTGCTAGTTTCTGTATTAACATTTATTCTTTTTTTTTCTTTGTCCTTGATGTCAATTGTTTATGCAAATAACTGTTGTCATGAAATATATTTCCAGATGACGTTTTAATCGAAACACTAAATAAAACATCTTAGGTAATTATTTAAAGCACTTCTTTTTTTATTTTTTAATATCTTAAAGTTTGAATCCCTTATCTTGAACATTCCGCCAATGTTTTTTTCTCTGATTCTTTTTTTTTTTTGTGTGTGTGTATATTTCATTAGTTCTTCATTATTATTCAGTTTTTCATCAGCTATTGTTTTGTGGTATTAATGGATAACGGACGAAATATGACAAGCCGAGTTCGAATTCTAGCCGAGTTCGTTACATTCACTTATGAATCCATCCCTTCTCCCTCTAGCTATGGATTCAATAACAGGACAGATTGGGTTCCTTAGCCTTGGTTGGCAACCACTCTACGGAAGAAAGAAATATCAACCTACTACCTAATTAGTCATGAATCGAAAGATACATGATCGCCCAAGCGTGTATCACATATGTTACTTAACTGATTAGCTGGATAACTTGTCCCATAATATTTGGTACATTTATATACACATTTCATGGTTAAATGGAAGGACTATTATGGGACAGAGCAGTATCATCTTTTTGTCGCTTATTTACAAGTAATCTTTCTATTTTTATTTTTTTGTTTTTGTTTGTGTTTCTCTTTCTTTCTCTTTCTCTCTCTTTCTCTCTCTCTCTCTTTTCTCTGCCTCTTTTTTCTCTCTTTCTTTCTCTCTTGAATTCGGTTTTTTATTTCAACTAAAATTTCTTCTTCGTAACAAAACACTTTATTTCTCTGTTTTTCTTTTCGATTATCTCTACTGAACAACAACAGTTGTTTTATCTTAAAGTATTCCTCTTTTAGTATGTCTTACGGCTACGTCACGTTGAAACAACGGTTTCTGTATTGCAACCGAGGTTAAGCAACGTCGAGCCTGGTCAGTACCTATATAGATTACTGCTTGTGAATACCAGGTGCTGTAAGCTTGTATGTGTGAGTGATGTAAGAGATAATAGCTCGGAACTGTCAATCGGAGAGCCAAGTTTCAAGTTGTGTTCTTTATATTCATTTACGTGCAAATACTCTTTGGAAAGGTATGAATCCACCTCTTCTCCCCCAGTTATGTGTTAATTAGTAGCTCTTGTATCACTAAAACGTTATTATCCCCAAAAAATAACAAAAAAATTCTTACAATCCAGAAATATTTTCTGACTTTAAATAGCCTGAAAAAGGTTTATAACCCACAGACAATTAATCAATCAATCAGTTTTCTTATTTTACTTGTAATCTTTATAACTAGTTTAAATATGACGTCAAAAAATCGACAGCAATATATAGGTCATGCATTAGTCCTACTATCTTTCAACTTTATATTAACAATCTGCATAGAAACATTCCCAGATCGTTAGTAAATATCTATGAGCTCTTCACTATGATACCTAGACATTTTTTTTAATTTCAGCACTGTACTAGATTTGCAACAAGGTCTCATCAATTGCAAGTGAATTTTCTAGATGTAACTGTAAGTCCTATGCTAACAGTTTCTTTTCTTGCACTTGTGGATCTCTTCAGGCGCCATGTTTACGGTCAAAATTGACCTTCAAAGATTTAAATGCAATATCAATCGTTATCTACTGTCTTCCTGGTTACTCATCTGTTTTTGCTGTTCCTTCATGATGTTTCTGTTTTCTAATTTTTTTTCACACTCAGTAACACCCTCTTGGTGGCCTTACTGCCTTGCTTGAGATAGATGCCACACTTTATGAGGGTACCTGTAAAAATCAATATTACTAGAGCGTTGTAGCTTATCACACCTCTGACTTTATCCTAGGCTTAATTTCTAAGTTCAACCGTTATCTAACCTACATATCATCTATATTTTTAGTCCATAAAGCAACTCAATTCGGTAATCTAGAGTGGATCTTGAAGCTTTTATTATTTATGTTTGATACTTCAAAAATAGTAAATTAAATCTGTTTTTTTTTTTCATTTTGTTTAGCGAGCCATGGCCAATAATTTAGAATCATTGGCGCTTCTCAAGATGACCACATTCCGCGTATTAGTCATATGAGAAGCTAAAGGCTTAGTAGACGCCACTATACAATCGACGTCAGGGTTTTTTTCTTTTTAAATCACCTCTAGCTAGGTGACTGTTAGTATTAGTAGTAGCAGTACTAGTCGTTATAGTATAATTTCTTCTTCCGTGTAGTGTTTTGCTTTCAGCAAATTTTGTATTATGGGTGTTCTACATCAAGTTGTACGACCTCTGACAAGCAGTGCCAAGCGACACAGATTTCTGAAACGATGAGTTACTAAGTTTTACTCCGATTTTCTTAATGTAGGTCTTCAG
The DNA here is from genome assembly GCA_963932145.1 of Acanthosepion lycidas. Classification (NCBI taxonomy): domain Eukaryota; kingdom Metazoa; phylum Mollusca; class Cephalopoda; order Sepiida; family Sepiidae; genus Acanthosepion; species Acanthosepion lycidas. The sequence continues at coordinate 22,951,994 of OZ010598.1, forward strand.
GTTCGGCGCTGTAGATCCCAACTGCCCAATGATAACTGGGATAATAATGGCCTGAACACCCCACCTTCTGGCAAACTCAATCCAGTTATCATTGTTTGTTTTAAGCTTTTCAATTTCTTTGACTTTGATATTATGGCGACCAGGAACAGCCACGTAGATGAGGAGGCATTTTTTGTTTCCTTATTTTGTTTATTATTATTTACATTATTCGGACTATTGTCCTCATCTTTGTCGCCATATTGATTACAACGTTTCGGCCGTTGTACGCTCCGGCCTTCTTCAGGTGTCCTTGAGGACACATGGCACAGTGGATAAAGGCATTAAATCCAGTGACAGGACCCAAGGAGTGTGAGTTCAATACCCGGTTAAGGCAGTGGAGAACTTGAAGAGGGAAATTAACAGGAGATAACTGATAACTGACATCCATTAAACATGGCACGTGGAACTAGAACAGTCTACCCCAGTGAGCGAAATAAAGGGTTCAGTTCGACATTCCAACCACCTGAAGAAGGCCGGAGCTTACAACGGCCGAAACGTTGTAATAAATATAGCGACAAAGATGAGGACAATAGTCCGAATAATGTAAATAGTGTACATAATACCTCATCTCAGAAATATAGACAGATACTTATTTTGTCTGTTTTTTGGGGTTTTTTTATCAATAACGGTGATGTCTAGTTTGGTGTTCTCAAGAGTGCTGTCTCTTTGGATCTTAAAAATCCTATAAGATCTTCAGTTAGTCGTTTTCAATAACTTTCCTTGGCTTTTGTCGGGACCATTTTTTCTCGATTTCAACTTTATACATCCTACATAGATACAAACGCAGATTTGAGACCACTGTATCATGACGGTGATTGTATTCATTATTATTATTATTTTATTTCCTTTGATTTCTGGTGTGGCTGCCTACCAGAGAACTAAGGTCAGAAATAGCATCATGATATTTTGCGCTGAGCAGTTTCAAAAAAAAATCACACATATTTTACATTGATAAAGACCTTCGTAATGTGTGATCTGTACTTGTGACTACATTTTCTTTTTGTATTTATTTAAGGCATGGGCTACCAAGGATTCTTTCAATGAATCTATTACAATCTTCCCCAATCAACCCGAGGGCTCCAACTACAACTTAAATTGTTAATTTCCCCATGTGCCACATTTTTGTGATTTCGATTTCAAGATCCTTGTAATTTGATAGTTTTTTGAAGATCTTCAAAGATACATTACAGTCTGCAGAGACTATCATGTCAATAAGAAGACAGATGTTGCCTTTGCGGTCTCTAATCACGATATCAGGGCGATTAGCTTTGATTGCTGTATCTGTGTGTATTATTATTATTATTATTGTTATTATTATTATTATCGCTTCTTCTGTACAGTTTTTCGTTTTCAAAGAGACAGAACTTTCGCAGACTATTTTCAGGGCCAATAATGCAGACTTTTGAAGCGATAGGATATTAGGTTTTACTCCTATTTTCTTAATGTAGGTCTTGAGGTTCGGTGGTATAGACCCCAATTGCCTAATGATAACTGGGACATGGTGGCCTGAATGGCCCACCTTCTGGCAACCTCAATCCAAAAATCATTGTACGTTTTAAGCTTTACAAATTCTTTGGCTTTGATATATACTAACAGTCACGTCGATGAGAAGATTTTTCTATTTTGTTTTGTTTTTCGGTTTTGGCTTTTGGTTTTGGTTTTGTTCAACAACGGTAATGTCTCGTTTGATGTCCTGAAGGGCGTTCTCTGTTTGGAGGTTGAAATCCCATAAGATCTTTACTTGGTCCCAGCTATGGGCAAATAGTTACCCACACAGACACATTCAAAAGGATTCAAAATACTGTAAAAATATAAAAATAGGTTTTGATACCAGCAATAGTTTTTCGGAAAAAGTTTTACCAGTAATACATTTTTGAAAAAGATATTGTCAACAATATATTTTTGTAAAAAAATATTACCAGCAATAAAAATCTTGTCGGCATTAAATAATCCATTGAGGTGGATATTCCGTAAAACAAACCATATATATATATATACAAATAATGAATTCATTTAAATAGATGAATACTTTTAGATAGATAGATAGATAGATAGATAGATAGATAGATAGATAGATAGATAGATAGATAGATAGATAATGGACGAGATAAGATAGTTATGGGACATGCTGAATAAAGATCGATAAATGAATACAAGCGGATTTTACAAATAAGCGAATACATGGACTACTTGTTGATAGATGGCGTAACACCAACGTTTCTTGTCGCGTGAGATTGCTGCCAAAATGTCTGCATTCGAAATTATGACATGTACCACAAATTAAATGCCAACCGGAGGTGTGAAAACTTTGACAGGTGCATAAACGTTTTTTTTTTTCTTTCTAATTATGTATTTGGATATCAAGAGTTTTGTAATCAACAGGTGTATTTAGGTACGTTGTTACAAGAGGCAAACAAAATAATACAATGGAAAATGTACAGCAAAATAACAAAGAAAACAAAATAAGAGGTGAGAGGTGAATGAAAAGAAAGAAAAAAGGAAGGGATGAAGGAAAAAGAATGTGTAGACAGAAAGAAAAAGATATGTAGAAAGAAAGAAAGAAAGAAAGAAAGAAAGAAAGAAAGAAAGAAAGAAAATACAAAGAAATGTGTGTACAATCAAAGAATGAAAAGGATGTGTAGAAAAATTAAAGAAAAATGATATTTAGAAAGAAAGAAAGAAAGAAAGAAAGAAAGAAAGAAAGAAAGAAAGAAAGAAATTAGTTTATAAGTGAAAAAGAAAGAAAAGGAAGTGTGGAAAACATAAATAAAAAGAGAGGAAGGAAAAGTGTGCTGAAGGATAACATGGCCCAGTGGATAAAAGGTGTTGGTTCGATCCAGTGACTAGACCCAAAGTGTTGTGAGTTCAATGCCAGAAGTGTACAATTACTGAATCGTTGTGAATATGACAATGAAGATGAGAATAACACTCTGAATAATGTAAATAATGCAAGTAATCATAATACCTCGTCTCAGAGATATAGACAGAGAAAAGAAGAAATTAGCGTAAAAAGTGAGAAAGATAACATAGATAAAGCCCTTCATAAGGTGTGGGCTGTACTCGTAAGAACAATTTTTTATATTTCTTTAAGGCATGGGCTTCCGGGAATCCCTTCAATGAGTCTCCTGGAATCTTTTCTAACCAATCCGAGAGCTCCAACTACAAAAGGGATTGTTGATGTTCCCATGTGTCACATTTTTGAGATTACGATTTCAAGGTCCTTGTATTTTGATAGTTTTTTGAAGATCTTCAAAGATACATTAGAGAAAAGCAGGGACTGCCATATCAATAAGGAGGCATTTTTTTTTTTTTTTTCGTTTTCTAATAACAATGTCTGAGCGGTTGGTTTTTATTGTTCTGTCTGTGTGTATTGTAACGTCTCATGAAATTGTAACAGGTCCTATCTCCGTAACCGAGTCTGGGTGGTTTTCATACCAATTTCTTTCAGTTTCCTTCCCGTAGAAGTTGCAGATTTTCCAGTGCAGATATTGGCCCACTCTGTGTTATTATCATCATCATCATCATCATTATTATTATTATTATTATTATTATTATTATTATTATTATTATTATTTTTGTTGTTGTTGTTGTTCCTTCTCTTCTCTATCGTTACTTTTTATTATTAATATTCGTAATAGTATTCTTTGCGTTATTGTGTTCAAGATTATACTGTATACCTACATTAGCGTTCCAATCATGAAAGCGGGATTTAAATCTGCCTATGGTCGATTTGTTAGAAAGGTAAATTCTTGATAATATCGACCTGGGTTGGGAAGATTCCATTCTACGACAAATTTCAGAAATGCCTGGAAACTATATCACGAGTTGAGTTCAAGCCTTGGGAGTGAAATTGTGTAGACGAAACTTTTCCGAAGCTCTCAATAGTTGACCTTGTACGAAGTCATCGTGACCGAGGGTTTGAGTGTACTAGTCTTGTTTAAACTGCGCAATCTTCCAGGAACTGTAACTAAGGCCCACTCAATATAGTTGCAGCTTAAATCATAGCCTGGGTCGGTGGGTATTGAACAAACACAAATGCGATTGAGCAAGGGCCTGAAATGAGCTGTCAACTATTACATACTGCATTTAAACTCTTGGATTTTTTTTGATTTTTTTATATGAACGTTGGTGAAATTTCAAAATAATCTTGTTCAGGCGAGGTAAAACGAGATTTTTGCTGACTGTTTTTAAAATGGTTGTAGCGAGGTGTCTCATTCAACAGTAATGAATACACCTTCCTTGGCAAAATCACGAGAGAGAAAAAAAAAACATTATTATTCTAGTCTGATAAAGAAAGAAAAAAAGCAGTTTAGACGTCACGCTATCACTCGCGTGATTTCATTTCGTGTTTTTCGTTTAGTGTTTTGTTATTCAGTGCGTACCAGCAAAACTTCGCCCTATCTGTTCGAACAGGATGGATTTGTTTTCAAGTGTTTTTTTAAAGACGGCGCGAACATTAACATATTTCGTTGTTTTGTTTTGTTTTTTGTTTGTTTTTTTTTCTTTTTCTTCATCCTTGTCTCTTGACTTCTTTCTTTTATCTCGTTCATTCAGTGGTTACTTTCTCTGTCTCCTTCGTCTCAATTGCCTTTTAATAACGTATTTGTCCGTCTTTCTCACTTCCTTTGTTCTCTCTCTCTCTTTCTCTCTTTCCCTCGCTCTTTTCTCTATCTCTCTCTGTATCATTGCTTTACAGTATTTCTCTTTCAACAGATCTCATATTCTTAATCTTTCTCACCTTTTCTTTCTTCTGTACTCCCTCTCTTTCATATATATTTATTTCCCCCTTCTCTCTTTCTCTCTCTTGCGTTCTCTCTCTCTCTCTCTCATTCTATGTCTTTCTCTCCCTCTTTGTATACCTCAGTGTTTCTTTTTCTTTCTTAGTGTTTTGCTTCTGTACTCTCTCTCTCTCTCTCTCTCTCTCTCTCTCTCTCTATGTTTCTCTTTTTCCTGACGTTTCGTCTCTGCGTTTTCCTTCTCATATTTTCTTTTGTTCAGATCAAATGCCTCCTCCTTTTTCTCCCCTATTTATTTCCTCTTTTCTCTCTCTCCCTTTCTCTCTCTCACCCTCTTTCTCTCTCTCGTTGCATTTCAGCGTTTTTCTTTTACCTGCTGCTTTGTCTCTCTAATCTTTCTTTTTCACCTTTTCTTCTATTTCTTATCTATCCTCACCTCCCCCCCTTTCCAAGTTGCTTGGTTGCAACTTTTGTTAGATTATTTAATACACATAAATGGATTATATAAGCATAGTGTTGTGGTTAACGGCACAGAAAATAAGTATCGCTACCCTAGTCCCAACTCCGACCAACTGTGTTGCGTTTACTTACTTACTAATGGTCTTGGAAAATATATGACTCCATTTCTTGATTGATTTGTTTTTTACATCTTATCAATCCTTTGCAGGTTATTTAAAGCCAGAGAATATGTTTAGATTGAAAGAATTTTTTCGATAAAAATGTTTTAGCGATATAAGCCTTACTAATTAATCCATAGCTGGGGGAGAAGAGGCGTACCATACATAATCTGAATTTGATAAACAAACAAGAAATTATAATGTGGATATTATTTAATACACATAAATTGATATCTCTCATTGATATGGGATCAATTCTGTTACAATCAAAATCGAAATTGATCTCTCACTTTGTGGCCACTGTTTTTTCTATGAATTTACATTCCAGAGAATGTAAATAAATCTAAAAGACTGATTGTGTAGCTAATCAATATTTACTTGATTGATTGATTTGTTTCTTTATGGCTTATCAACCCTTTGCAGGTTATTTAAAGCCAGAAAGTACTATTAGACTGTAAGAATTTTTTTTAGATAATAATGTTTTAGTGATACAAGTCTTACTAATTAACCCATAGCTAGGGGGAGAATAGGTGTATTCATACATAATCTGCATTTGATAAACAAGAAATTATAATGTGGATATAAAGTGGGGGGTCAATTCTATATCAAAATCAATTTATAAACTGATTCCTTCGTTTGGGGCCACGGTCGTTTCTATACATTTATTTTCCAGATAATGTAAATAAACCTAAAAAACATGATTGTGCAACTAATAAGTAGTTTTTTTGTGGGGGGGGGGCGGTTATTTAAAGCCAGAAAATATTTTTAGATTGTAAGAATTTTTTTTTGAAAGCGAGTGAGAAATAATAATAGCTTAGTGATTCAAGTCTTATTAATCAACTAAAATAGCAAGCAGGAGAAAAATGTAGATTCATGCAATTCACACTCTATGGTGTTCTCAGTATCCTTTTGTAGGACCACATTTCTGCTGCTCTAGAGCACTTCGATGTGGTGTAATTGTTAGCAATCTTGTCTCGCAAGATCAATTGCGACAGAATATTTGCTGTTTTGCATCCCCTCTTGCCTTGAATGTGTCAAATCTTCCAAGCCCTTTCCCTCATTATATGCCCTATAAATTTCAACCATCTTTTTCTGCTTCTAAATACAAGTGTCTTTTTCGTTCCGTCCATGGTATTCTCAGCATCCTTCTGTAGAATCATATTTCTGTTGCTTCAAGTCTCTTCTTCATCTGAGATTAGATTGTTCATCATTCACTGCCATAAAGGGGGACTGCTATTACGTAACAGTTTAGTAGTAGTCTTTTCTCTGTTTCTAAGGAATTTTCCTATTTCTTAATATGTTGCTCAACTTTTGAAGGCATCTTTCGCTATCTAATGCGCCTTTCGATTTCCATGTTGCATTTCCCGTCCTCTCTCAAAACACTTCCTAGATATTTAAATTTAAAACAAATATGCCGAAGAAGACAAAAGAGTGTAAAGTTTAAAATGTAATAATCAAAACAAAGGTGTGGATAATAACCTGGTTTTCTTCTTGCGGCTATATCACGTTGAGTCACTGGTTCGAGTTCCTGTGAGTATCAGATTTTCCAAGCCTTTTATTATGTGATCTAAGAATTTCATCTGTCCCTTCCCGATGATAAGTATAATTGCCCTTTTTGTTCCCATTTTCTCTAAAACTTCCTCGTTGCTCGTATGTTCAGTCCATGATGTTCTCAGCATCCTTCTGTAGGACATTATTTCTGTTGCTTTAGAACACTTTGATGTGTAATCGCTAGCAATCTTGTCTCGCTAGATCAATTGCGACTAAATAGTGACTTCGATCCTCACTGGGTACCTATTACTTTCAACCTTGTGACACTTCAAAGCTATGTTTTGAAAATCGCCTTTTCTATTGTTACAATTCTCTTCTTCATCTGTGAGAGGATTTTCCAGCATTCACTGCTATAAAGGAGGACTGCTATTACGTAACAGTAGTTTTTTTTCTTTGTCTAACAGAGATAAGAATGAGATGAGAAGAAGGGCGAACAGGGAAAGGATAGAAGTAGCTATGTGAAAAGAGGAGAGAAATGTCCGACCAGCAACCCACAACGGATGCTTGCATCGGAAGATAAATAAGTAGAAGTTACCAAAATATATGGACAAGATAGGTACGAGGATGAGAAGTGGAAATTAACAAAATCTTTTGTAAACAAATTGAGACACGCGCAATAATCAATAGAAAGATCAATGCTAACAAAAATGATACAGAAAGAGGACCGTATGGACCAGAGAAAAGACCAAACTAAGAGATAAACATAGACACGATTAAACGAAAGAAATGGACGTGCTCAAATCACGGCATGAAGAAAATAGAATAACCATAGCAAAAGTTGCTCAACAGATATTAGGTTGGTGCAAAAAATAATGATGTAATAATGTCGTTTTTTGACGTATTTTTAACGTCAAAAAACGACATTATTACGTCATTATTTTTGCACCAACCTAATAGCAAAAACGGTATCAGGAATGAAAAGCTCATTAGAACAGATCGATATCCAGGGCCTTCTCACTCCTTGGAGGAACCCCTCCCTGAGTGACCTTGTCTTCAGAGGTGTAGTGTTATATAGGAATGAAGTGTCTCTACCGACACTTGAGTTTAAACAAGTGATGGATTCATATCTTTTTCAAAGGATATTTGCACATAAGTGAATATAACGAACTCGACTGGAATTCGACCTTCACTCTCCGATTCCTCAGTCTGGGCCCGCTATTATTGCTTCCCCGTACGTACTCTACTGATTTTCCAAGCGTAGCTCAGATGTGGCACAAGGCCGATAGTATGGGACAGCCAGTGAGGATCGAACTCAATACCCAGTTTTAATTGTTCTAGCGATACAAGCTTGTTAACCATTACACCACCTCGAGGTGCCCACCCCGTACCTACTATATGTAAGAAACACATTAGAAAAAGATCAAGCAACAAGTAGACAGATGAGATAGTGATAGTACGGCATGACAGACACTGTCATCAATATCATGGTAGAAGTTATGAAAGGTCTTTATCACGAACTGTTTATATATATATATATATATATATATATATATATATATATATATATATGTCTATATTTCTGACATGAGGTATTATGTACATTATTTACAGTATTCGGACCATTGTCCTCATCTTTGTCGCCATATTTATTACAACGTTTTGGCCGTTGTACGGGTGGTTGGAATGTCGACAGTGTGTGTGTTGAGCTGCTAGTATAACGCTTCGTTTTCTGTTTTCAACTCCTAACTTCTTAGCCCCTGATGGGTCATATTTTGTCTGTATCGGGGTCTTCCACTTGCCATGGAGTTTGGCTAGGGGTTAATTAGTAAACCATTCATTCAGAGTTAAGTGTCATAGCCGTACATGCTTAGGCGATCATGTCTCTTTCGATTGATGATTGTCTAGACAGAAGATTTCTCCGCAGTAGTTTGCAGTTTCGTTCTGCGATAGACTGATTGCCAACCAAGGCTATAGGAGCCAGTTCGTCCTGCTATTCAACCCATAGATGGATACATACCTTTCCCAAGGGTATTTGCGCGTAAGTGGATTACACCACAAAAAAAAAAACAAAAAAAAAAAAACAAGAATTCTTACAATCAAAAATATTTTCTGGCTTTAAATAAACGGTTGATAAACCGTAGAAAAGGAATCAATCAGTCAAGTCTATCTTCAGCTATATAGGTCGGTACAGACAGCTGCTTTACAATAAGGCAATTTATTTACGGGTATTTTTTCTTCTGGTTGTTCTGTTTATTCTTTGCGCCTGGACTTGATTCTAATTTGCCATACTTAAAGAATGTATGTCAGTAGGTATAGATAAGGTGTTAATAATTTAAGACTTAATTAGTATGCAAGCCCAGTTTTTGTTTATCAGTCTTAATCTTCTAACACATTCTTTTCCGATTTTTTACTTCGTTCTTTTCAATTTTATAGCCGTTGTAAATACCATTTTCTCTCTTTTTAAGGTTACCTTAGCCTATTTGTCCCTGCCTAATTCATAGTTGATAACGTCACTGGATTTCTTTAATGTTGTCAAGATGCCTTCTAATTCATTATCATTTCTAAGTGTTTCAAATCTTTCTTATAGAACAATTAGTTAAGCTAATTAAATATGATAACCGCCAGTGTTATTTAGTTTGTTTTAAAGTGTCGTTAAGCCAATAAAATGTAGTACAGATGAAAGCATATATACAGGGTATCCCCCCGTATTCGTGTGGGTTTAGGACCAGAGCCGGCTGCGAATAGAATCTGCGAATACTTGTAACCCCGCCTAAAGTGTGCTTATTAGTAACTGTAATACCCTTTTTAAAACATTTTTGAAAAATAGTATTGGTGACCATACACTTAGCGTAAATATTCCTTCATAACCGTTTTTCATTACGCATAGATCGATACAACCATTGGAAATATCGTATAAAATGTGTAACAAGACATAAAATATAAAATTTAAAATATTTTCTAAAAACAGAACTGTGATGATGTCCCCAGACTCAGCATAAGCCACTTTATGACCCCTGCTGCAGCCCCTAACAAAGAACAAAGCCCAAGCACTACACATGTTTTTGCGTTTGTTTTGTTTTTTCCAATGAAGATGTACAATTCTGCCAATGTTTTAAGTCACTTAAATAACAGTAAAATAATACAAGAACATTTTAAATATGTTCTATCGAAAAAATACACGAATCGAAGGAGTTCTCGGCGAATAATCTGTACATGTCCTTCAGAAAAACACACGAATATTCGAGGTTTCTGCGATAACAAGTACATATGTTCTAAAGAAAAATCAACGGATGTGTGAAGCCGTGAATGCTGAAACACGAATAGGCGGGGGGCTCACTGTACCTAAAATATTCCACTGTGGACCAACACCTAATTTTACCATTCAGTTCGGTGTGTAATAAAGTTTTCTGGGGGTTTTTTTTTCATACTGCTTTTTAGAAAATTAAAAGCGCGTTGACTTATTGTTTTTTGCTGTTGTTTTTTTACGGCTTTTATATTTGCATTAATTTAACGTACATTTTTGTCCTGGGTTTGATGATAAACTACATCTGGCAGCAAGGCCTTTGATTCGGAGATTGAAGGTTTTGAAACCACCTCTTAATTACTGTTGTTCCCAGGTTCACCCTGCCCCAGGATGAAAGCACCTATTAAGGTCCCAGCTATGGGCAAATAGAGAACCCCAAAAGAAAAACAAACAGTACATTTTTTATAATAAAATGACCAACAATACATTTTTATAGCAAAATGACAATCAATGCAACACTAAAAAATATATAAATACAATTTTATCATGAAATTACCAACAAGACATTTTATAATCTACAAACTATACATCTAAAAATCATACCTTTATACTGTAAATATAAAATTATGTACAAATTATCTGTAGCTGAAAACAAAATTAGATACAAAGTATTTAGATTTCAACTTTAAATAACTAATAGAGATGTTGATATGCCGCGAAACAAAATCAATCAAACCAACATTAACTTAAATTTGTTTTTATATCTTCTCTTATAAAACGTAATTTCTGTCTGAATACTATAACATATATATGTGTGTACACATATGCAGTGGGAGGGGGGACGAATATTCGTACACATACAAATTTTTAACTTATTATATTTCCAACTAATGAATAAACATTATTTTCATATAATTAACTGTACACAGATGCATAATAACTAAAAATGCATAGAAAACAAAAAAAAAAAATGATTTAATAGAAATAAATCACATTTATCCATTTTAATAGGCGAAAAAAGTATTCGTACAATAAAAATTTCAAAACGTTTAAATTGCTTTAATATTCTAAATTATTCAGGTGGAATATTCTGTAATGTTCCAATAATGTTATTAGTAGTTATTTTTAGCCTAAAAAATACAAAAAGAACATTCTGTAATTGATATTCGTGCAAGAAGGTTATCAACTCGGCAAGAGGTAAAGAATTGACAATTTCTCAAAAAGAACTAATTATTAAGCTCTTGAAAGAAGGTAAAAGTTACAGGGAAATCTCAGACAACCTGAATATTTCATTTACTACCATTCATTCATTGCAAGGTATAAAAAACTCAAAACTGTTGAAAAACCAAAGACGAACAGGTGCTCCATGGAAGATTTATTCAAGATCTTCGAGGAAATTAATGCGTCAAATTAAACAAAATCCAATGGTTACTTGTCAACAGTTGCAGGATGATTTGCTTTTATCGGGAATCTGTGTTACTAAATAATAAACAATGAAATTCAGAGGAACAATCTAAAGTCACGCTCTCATCGGAAGACTCCATTGCTACTGAAAAGACACAGAGATGTCAGATTGAAATCCGTTCGTGAACATAAGGATAAGGAAAAAACCATATTGAGAAAGAGTATTATGGAGAGACGAAACCAAAATCGAGATGTTTGGGCGCAATTCTAGAAATCATGTTTGGAGGAAAGATGGCGATGCTTTCAAACAAAAACACACAGTTCTCACAGTGAAATTTGGTGGTGGCAGCATCATGGTTTGGGAATGTTTTTCTGCAAAATGTACTGGCAACATATCGGTAATAAATGGTAGAATGAATGCTGCAGTAGATCAAAATATTTTGGAAGCAAATTTAATGATTTCAGTTGAAAATCTTGAACTTCCTCCTGATTAGATCTTCCAAGAAGATAATGATCCTAAGCACACTCCGAAATCTACGAAGAAATGGCTTGCTGAAAATTATGTAAATATCCTGAAATGGACAAGTCAGTCTCCAGATTTAAACCCAATTGAGAATCTGTGAGGTTATTTGAAAATTCAAATCCAATCGAGAGCTCCAACAAACATTCCAGATGCGAAGAAGAATGGAACGAAATACCAACTAAAATTTTCAAATCATTAATTGAGACCTACAAGAAGAGGTTGGTTGCTGCAGAAATGAATAATGGTTATTCTACAAAGTATTAAATGAAGATTATGCATTCTTTTTTGTATTGCACGAATACTTTTTTCACCCATTAAAACGGATAAATGGGATTTATTTCTATTAAATCAAATCTTTTTCTGTTTTCTATGCATATTTAGTTATTATGCATCTGTTTACAGTTAATTATATGTAAAGTATGTTTATTCATTAGTTGGAATACAATAAATTAAAAATGTGTACGTGTAAAAATATATTTCCCCCCCCCACTGTATATGTGTGTGTGATTTTTGTGCATGTTCATGTTTAAGTGTGTGTGTTTTACTTATTAGTTGATTGATTTTTACGGATTATCAATCTTTTCTAGGTTATTCAAAGTTAGAAAATATTTTTTTACACTATAAGAATTTTGGGGAGATATTAATGATTTACTGATACAAGTCGTACTAATTAACCCATAGCTAGAAGAGAAAAGGTGGTACCTCATCCCAAGAGTATTTTCCCGTAACTGAATGTAACGAACCAGATAGGAATTCGAACTCAGCTCTCCGATTTCAAATTCCGAGCAGCTATCCATTACACTACCCGCATATCCAAGGTAGCAGCACCTGGTCTTCCAAAGCGGTCACCCATCTGGACGTTGCTTAACTTGGGTGAATAGAACAATTAGTTAATAAGCTTATTAAATTTGATATCCACCTGCGTTATTTAGTCCGTTGAAAGTGTTATTAAGTCAATGCAATGGAGTAGAGCAGTGATTCTCAAGCGCCAGGCAGCGATCTTCTTAAGTGTGCAGTGAAATATTGTCACAACATATATATATATATATATATATATATATATATATATATATATATATATATATATATATATATATATATATATATATATATATGTGAGTGTGTGTGTGTATAATTTTTAAAAACAAGGATCATAACATTCATCGAGTGATTTGTAGGTTAATGCACCTTTAAAATTTTGTTAGCGAAGGGATTTCGCTATTTTATATCATTAACTTTTTCTAAATTAGTTTTTGTATGAATGATTCATTGTAATATAAATTGAACTGCACCACATATTTGATATGTGTGTGTGTGAGTTTGTGTGTGTGTGTGTGTGAAAATAATAAGTGTTAGTATTTGAATAAATGAATAAATATTAAACGTTTTAAATAATTCTTTTCAGTATTTTTCGATTATGCTATTTTAAATTCTTTGTTTTAATATTGATTTTTTTTTAATTAATTTTTTTAAAATTTAAGTTTTTAAAATTTTACTTTATTTGAATAAATGCACATTAAACTTTTTATTAATCTTCCCAAATAGTTAAATAGAAACATTGAATTAAATGTTCATATTTTTTTAAATCTCTGGTTTTATTTCATAACATTTAAATGTATACCTTTTAAAAATTTTGCTAAATGTGCCGTGATATTTTCATTTGCTCCTAGGTGTGCCGTTGCTTAAAAAGGTTGAGAAACACTGTAGTAGCCGGAAAAAAAACATGCCAACTTAAAATAATCCACTGTTGATACACATCTAAGTTTGTAGCATTCCATTTTTTCCATTCTGACATTTAGAAAATTAAAGCCACGGAGAAATTTTCATTAATTCAAGTGACTTTATAAGAATACTATAGCAATTTTCGAAGCGTAGCTTGGATATGGCACAAGGTCGAAATTAAGGGGCACCCAGTGAGAATCGAACTCAGTACTCGGTCGTAACTGTTCTAGCGAGACAAGCTTGCTAACCATTGCACCGCCAATAGTGATTGTCCAAGCGTAGCTTAGATATGGCACAAGGCGAAAGTAGGGAGCACCCAGTGAGGATCGAACTCACTAGTCAGTCGTAATTGTCCTAGCGAGACAAGTTTGCTAACAACTGCACCGCCTCGAAGTACCCATAGTGATTTTACAAGCGTAGATTAGATGTGGTACAAGGCCGAAAGTAAGGGGCACCCTGTGAGGATCGAACTCACTACACATTCGTAATTATTCTAGCGAGACAAGCTTGCTAACCATTGCCCCGCCTCGAAGTGCCCATTGTGATTTTCAAAGCGTAGATTAGATGTGACACAAGGCCAAAAGCAGAGGGGGACCAGTGAGGATCGAACTCACTAGTCAGTCGTAATTTTTATAGTGAGACAAGATTGTTAACCATTACACCACCTCTAGGTGCCCACTTTATGGGAATACTATATGTTGTTGCTTATTGTCTGTCTATGCATTGCTTAAGTTTTATTAGGTTGGTGCAAAAATAATGACGTAATAATGTCGTTTTTTGACGTTAAAAAATACGTCACAAAACGACATTGTTACGTCATTATTTTTGCACCAACCTAATATCTTGAAATATTCCACCGTTGATGCATATCTAATTTTGCCATTAATGTGCCAATAGTTATTGCGAAGGTGTTAATATCTTCAAACTTATTTTGTGCATTCAGCTCGATTTGTTTATCGTTCTTGCCTTCAAAATCAGCCTCCTTTTCGGTTGCTTATTTCGTTGCTTTCGCGTTTTATAAACGTTTTCCATGCCTATTTCACTCTTTTAATGGTTGCATATTTATCTCGGTCTATTTCATGTCGATAATAATGATGATATATGGCGAGGGTTTAAAAAAAGCATCTATAAAGAGACAGGCAAGAATTGTTATGGTTATGGAAGTGGTGTAAATACTGTGGGATTATGGGTTTAAAAATGTTTTCTTGAAAAATAACACAGAGAAAACGCGTCAACCAACATGGCGTTTATCGATTAAAATGGATGTCAGGAAAAAGAAAAGAAACATCTTTTTGGCAGACACTTAGTGCATGTTTTATAGAGCACTGCTATGGGGGCTGAAAGAATTTTTTTTTTTGGGGGGGGGGGCTTCATGTGCTGACACTATTGAAGAACAAGAAGAACAAGAAGAAGAACAAGAACAAGAACAAGAAGAACAAGAAGCATGAAGAAAAAAGAATACGAAGAGAGAAGAAAATGAAAGAAGAAATAAGAAAAAAACTTCTTTACTCAGTCATCAAAATATTTCCCTTTCCATCTTTAAATTGAATGTGTATTCAATCATAAAAGAAGGATTCCGGTTTTGATTCGAGGAATTTTCCAAGGAATATTTTACTATCTCGAAATTGCAAAAAATCGTGTCTTATATAGGAATAAGGTGTTACTGTCGACACTTGAGTTTGAACATAGATCGCCAGTGTGCAAACTTAGGCGATCCCATTATTGAATTAAGTAGACCACGTAACCATAGAGGAAATGTAGGAAGTAGCTGACAACTAACGATCGCTATTTCTAGTCTATCCTCTATAATATTTAGATCTGGACTTCTATTCTATCCTCTATTACTATATGGACCGCTATTCTCTACTCTATTCACTATACTATTTCTCTATTCAGATCACTATACGGTGGTTACTTTTCGAGCATTACGAAAGTGACAACGAGTATTCGTTGATATCCCAAGAGTAGCAACGGGTGTTCGTTGACATCACAAAATAGTGAACAGAAAAATAATGACTTCTCGTGAAATATGTAATAATGACATATTTAAGACGTCCCATTCCGTCTCTATGACCGACTATTGCATTGCATTTACAACGGAAAGGAGAAGCGTTATCATACAACGAAGGCCGTAATCAAATCTCTGTCAATATTTTATAAGTAGATCTGATTGGCAATGTTTTTTTCGAACTAGCAAACCAATTTCTTCTTTATGTCCCGTGTCTCCTCAGGATGTAGGCGATCATGGCTCTTCACAACTTCCTGTTCTTTGTAGCTCTTCGTAAACTTTGTTTTCTGTTATTTCTCCAAAGCCCTGTTCCAGTCAAGCTCACTAAGTATGTCATGCGTTGTTTTAATCTGTCCCTCTTGCCCTTTATTTGTCCCGTGAGTATCAGATTTTCCAAGCCCTCTTTCCTCATCATATGCCCAGAAAACAAAACTCTCTGTTCCTAATGTTTAGTATTAATTTCCTTTTTGTATCAATTCTTTTCAAAACTTTGTTATTGTTCACATGTTCGGTCCATGGTATCGTCGGTGTCCTTCTGTAAAAACACCTCTTTGAGGAGATTGACGAGCACTCACTACCATACAAGAGGACGGATAACATGTAGCAGTTTAGAACTCTTTTCTTTGTTTCTAGCGAAGTTTTTTCTATTTCTTAATTTTCTGCTTAGCTTTTGGAAGGCACCTTTGGCTATCCCAATACTTCGGATTTCAGTGTCACATTTTCCGTCTTCTGTTAAAACATTTACCAAATGTTTATATTTCCACATTTGTTTCATTTTGGTATCTCCGATTTGCAATTCGCACTTTGGGTTCATCTTTTTGCTAACTAGGCAATCCGTCTTCTTGTACTTGATACTTAAACGTTTCTTCCCGCTTTCTTTCATTACCTTCTGTGGGAGTTTTGTAATTTTCTTTCTGTTTCTGCTATCAATACTGTGTCATCTTATGCTGCTAAGATTTTAGCCACTAATAATTAACCCTGGTAGAATTCTAGTTCTCCCAGAATCGCCTCGCTGAATTCAGACTTACTTTGCTGTCATGGCTTACCGTAGTCTCCCCACGAATATTTTTTATTATCTTAGAAGTGACATGATTTCTTGAGAAAAAATAATGGAGTATTTCCCTTTTTATCGTTTTTCTAACCTTTTCTTCAAACCTATTTTACCTCAAGCAAAACAGTAAAGTCACTAAGTCACAAGGTGTTACTGTTTGCGATAGAATTGGTAAACATTTTTCTAAAATCACTAATCTTTTTTATTTAACTGCAGTATTTTTGGCTTCTGTTCGGTATTTCGATTTGTATTCTATATTCTTTTTAATTTACCTCATGTATTTTTTATTTGCTTTCCGTATTTCTAAAATAAATGTTGCATTTTTGAAAATTTACTTCTATTTTAATTTTCTTTTTTTTATGTATTTATCTTAGATACTTTGTAATACTGATAACTGCTTGGCTTTTGCTGTTCGGTATTTTGATTTGCATTCTATATTCTTTTCTTTTTTTTTTTCTTAGTACCCTGCTTAGCTTTTGAAAGGCATCTTTACCTATCCCAATAAGCCTTCAGATTTCAGTGTCACATTTTCCGTCTTCTGTTAAAACATTTACCAAATATTTATATTTCCACATCTGTTTCATTTTGGTATCTCCGATTTGCAATTCGCACTTTGACCTGATGCTTTTGCTGACAACAATGCATTCTGTTTAATGTACTCTGTTTGATCATTTCTTCTCAAACCAAGTAGAGGCTATCTCCGCCATCGGTAGATTATACAACTTACTGAAGAATTTCATTCATTATGCGTTCTTTTTTCTCGGGCTCGTAAATCGCCATCATTTTCCAGGCTACTGATTTGAATGAGAGTTACTGTCGAGTCATAGTCTGTAAACTGATTGTCAGCCAAGGCTATAGAGCCAAGTCTGACCTGTAATTTAACCCGTAGCTTGGTGGAGAATAGATTGATTCGTACCTTTCCCAAGAATATTTATGCGAAAGTGAATTTAAGAACTCGGTCGGAATTCGAACTCGGTTCGCCAATATCTCTTTCTGAGACGCTAACCGTTGCACTATGACTATGGGTATGTAGAAAACTAAGCTAACACTATGTTATTAATCATTTATTTTAAACCATATTAAATATTTTCTATTATAAATGATTGTTTCAGAGTTGGTGTTGATAATGAGAATATTGGAATTCTTTTTTTTTTCTGAAAGGACAAGTCAAATGTTGTGCCAAATGATGAAATCAGCATTAGCTTTATAGTGCATCAGTGGATCAAAAATGTCTGCCTTTTTCTGATTGATCAAAAAAAAAATGTTTTATGACCCTGGTATTATTGGATGTTATTCCAGAAATGTGTACAGATGAAATTAAAGTCTACTTTTTTCATATGAACTGTTGATGTCAAAGTGAGGACATCTATTTGATTTAAAGAATTGCAGTTGCAACACAGTACAACAAAAACTCAAATACAGTTCTTTCAATGACAATGTTAAAGATGGAAAAATCAAATAGAATTATGAAATTCTTTTTTTCTGAGAGGAAAAGTCAAATTGTGATTCAATGCCAAATTGATTATAAATGTTGACTCCATAAGACAGATATATGTGCAGATTTAGCATGAATCATCTTTGGAAATGTCTTCTCACATGTTGTGCCAAATGATGAAATTCTTGAGCAAAATATTTTAAAGCAGGAAATCCTTCATCTTGGAGGCATTTATAAAAGTCAGTTGAAATTCTATCTTCTCTATTCATCGTTTCAGAATGTCAATGGATTTCATGTTGATCTGTTCTAATTATTGATCTGAAAGGAGATCCTCCCTTATACATTAAAGTAAAAGATATATTAAAGAAAAAATAAGATCAACATATTTCAACACAACAGCCTAATCCATATGATCTGAAAACCAGGTGAAACATCATAGTGGGCTGTATTTTGCCACAGGTGATACTTGTTTTGGTCACAGGTCTAATGACCATGGTGTGGCTACAGGTGGTAGTCTAATGACTGTTTTGACGACAGGTGGTAGTTTGAAGACGCTAGTTTGTCTACAGGTGGAAGTTTAATGACTCACTTTTGACTAGATGTGTCTATTTGGTGACTCTGGTTTGTCTACAGGTGGTAATTTAATAATCGTTTTGGTTACAGGTGTTAGCTTGATCACATTGGTTTGGCTATATGTGGTAGTTTGACGGCAGGTGGTATTTTGATGACAGGTGGTATTTTGATGAAGTTATTCATCAATTTGCGTCCATATCCCACTAAAACAAACAGAAGAACTACCTGTGGATAATATAAAAAAATCGATAGTTCTATTGGTAAAATAAAAGATAGAACGAGAACCTTCATCAGGGAATAATCCTTTAAAAAA
Source organism: Acanthosepion lycidas (assembly GCA_963932145.1). Classification (NCBI taxonomy): domain Eukaryota; kingdom Metazoa; phylum Mollusca; class Cephalopoda; order Sepiida; family Sepiidae; genus Acanthosepion; species Acanthosepion lycidas. Next base: position 22,971,150 of record OZ010598.1, read on the forward strand.
TCCTTATCCCCTAACAAACATTAAATGCGTAATTATGCAAAACATTAAATAAATCAGAGGACAGTAAACCCTTTTGCATATGGAACAGATTTGCAATATTTTTTAACTTACAGGTCCAAAGTAAAACAATGTACATTTCACACACACATATATATATTTTGAAATGGACAAAGTCCGACAATTATTTTAAGACATTTTTGTACATTCTTTTTATAGATACAAATATTTAAGTAAGTGTTCTGTTTATAATAAACAGTATTAAACAACATTTACCGACCTGAATGTCCGAGAAATTTTCACAGATAATATTCGTCTTCCGACAGGATTCGAACCTGTATCCTATACGGAACCGTTGGTTAGCTTGACGTGCCTTTAACTGATTGGGCCACAGAGGAGCGTTCGGTTAGCACAGTTCAATTTACTGTATTTAAACTTCAGTCTTCCATGAATCTCTCACGTACATTCATATCTGTTCATGGCGTAAATACAGTAAATTCGACCTTACTAACCGAACGCTCCTCTGTGGCCAAATCGGTAAAGACACGTCAAGGTAAATGATGGTTCGTATAGGATACAGGTTCGAATCCTTAATACTGTTTATTATAAACAGCATTTACGTATTTGTATCTATAAAAAGAATGTATAAAAATCTCTTATATATATATATTATAATAAAATGAAAGAACAGTAAGATATATAATCCGGTGTTCTTATTGATATTTTTTATTTTTACAAAACAGTGCTCAATGTAAATTTACAGAGCATAAATATTATAAATTAACTGATTGAAAATATGGTTTCTTCACTACACAGAAATTATCATGTTTCAAAAACCGAAGCTAAAAACTTCAAATTCAATTATACAATTAAATTAAAAGCATTAGTTCTGTTTCATCTTCAAACGAATTTTGGAATAACTTACTTTTAAATTTAATGAGTTTTAAACGCACATACAATTCATTATTGTTTGTTTCCAAGGATACAGAGAAATCAATCATTCAGACAGGGGGGTGGGTAGCGTGTTCATTTTTATTAACTATTATTGTATAAATTATGAGTTACGTTCGAAAAAGAGGTTAAGTTTAGGTAGGGTATATTTAAACTACAATTCTCCATGATTTTCTCTCGTACAATCATATCAGCTCGATGAGTATCCAAATATATCGTATATGAATGTACGAGAGAAAATCATGGAGAATTGTAGTTTAAAACAGTAAAATCGACCTTGCTAACCGAAACTCTCGTCTGTGGCTCAATCGTTCAAAGTTTTCGTTCCGATGAAGTCTCTTAATGGACGAAATAAGTCACACGAAAACTTTTTTCAGATTGTCATATTTCTTTGTCCTACAGAGTGTATCAAAAATACATTTACAAACTTTGAGGGTGAGTTTCTCACACCAAAACAAGGGCAGAAGTCCATATAAACATATGTCCGCAAATCATTTGTTTTTTGAGTTCTTAACTTTAAAGAAAGTTTACGGTAGATGGCGCTGTGTTTGCATGTAAACTAGGTTATATTTGTCATTCGTGTACATTTGAGAATAATCTGTCTCCAAAGCTTAACGTGTGTAATAGGGAGTTCACTGAGAAGTGCTTCGTTTAACAATGGCAGGATATTCATATCGTGATCAGGCAGATACGATTTTTACATACGACCGCGCGAATGGTAATGGACGCGAGGCTGCACGGCTGTATCAGATACATTTCCAGATCGTAGGCATCCGAGTCATCTAACATTTACTGTTGTTTATCATCGCGCTGCTAAGACAGTATCCGTGGCAGATCGAGATCCGTTCTTACGCCTGACCACAAATAACACATTCTACAGGCTGTCGGAGAGGATCCAAATATCAGTACACGCCTAAGGTACTTCAAGAGCAATTCCTGTGTCTGTATCATTTGCAACGTGTGCAGGATCTTTCGCCTTCTTATCACTCACCATAGGAGAACTTTTGTCGGTGGTTTACTGCACAAACTGCCGATCCATTGTTTGTTTCTTCAGTCTTGAGTCAACATTTGGAAAAGCTAGAATAACAAATTTACACACCCTACATTTGTGGGAGGATCGGAAACCTCATGGTACAATACAGGCTAGACACCAGCATCAGTTTTAGAATAATGTGTAGCTGGAATTGTAGGTGACTCTCTGGTAGGTCCATATGTTCTCCCAGCAAGTCTTACAGGAGATGTCCCCAGGGACTTTATTTCGAACACACTTCCAAACCTGCTAGAGGAGGTATCCCTGCTAATACGAAGAGGTAAATAGTTCATGCATGATGGGGTTCCAGCACGTTTTAGACACATTGATCGCGACGCACTGGCTGACATCTACCATGAAAATAGGTGGAAAGGACCGGTTCCATGGCATGCACGTTTTCGTGACCGCAATCCTTTTAGATTTTTATCTGTGGGGACAATCACACCATAAATCAATCGGTCATCGCAAAAGACATTAATAATGCATAGACACTTCATCAACATTCGACACTATGTGGGAGTATTTGAACGGGTCCGCCAGTCAGTGATCCGACGGGTGCATGCGTGTGTAGAAGCAAGCGGGGGACATTTTGAACATTTGTTATGAGTTGGTACGTTGAGGTACAACGATGACCTTTTGGACATATGTCTATATATATATATATATATATATATATATATATATACCTAATTTGGGTGTCACGAACCCACCCCCAAAGTTTGTCAAAGTATTTTTGATATACCATATATATATATATATATACATATATGTATATATATATATATATATATATAACATCTGTTGATATACGTAAAATGGTATAATTTACAAAATTTCAGCAATAAGAATGCTTATTACATAACACAAACAATAAGTGATATTATCAAGAAATGAAATATGGAAATATGGATATTATTATCAATAAATAAAATGTGAACGTTTATTGAGAGGATAGATTTATATTAACAGATAGATAGATAGATAGATAGATAGATATTAACAGACTGATAGATAGATAGATATTAACAGATAGATATTAACAGACAGGCAGATAGATAGATAGATAGATAGTTAGATATTAACAAACAGGTAGATAATTAACAGACAAGCAGGTAGATAGATAGATATTAGGTTGGTGCAAAAATAATGACGTAATAATGTCGTTTTTTGACGTTAAAAAATACGTCAAAAAACGACATTATTGCGTCATTCTTTTCGCACCAACCTAATAGATAGATAGATAGATAGATAGATAGATATGCTAACGCTATATTTTAATCATTTATTTTGAACTGTATTGAATAATTTTTCCATTACGTATAAACATTACTTCCAATACAATTCTTTAAAATATCGTGTTTAAAAATGATTTTTCTTTTCTTTTCTTTTCTTTTCTTTTTTCTGAAAGGAAACTATGTCAAAGCGTCGTTCAGCTTTTATATGTCCTGTCATCAAAACTAACCGTAAATGTTTGTCATTTGAATCCTTACCTCTCTCCCTCTTCCCCCTGTCTCTCCCTCTCTCTTCCTTTTTTTTTTTTTTTCTCTTCATTATTCCTCTGATCTTTTCACGGCAGATCATCATTATTCTTTCTCTTTGACGCACGTATCATGCAGATCCCATTATCGCTGAATGAACGCAGTCTTCCATGATGACGAATCTTCTTTGCTTTTTACTGAGCATTCGTGACGCTACCATTCATTTCTGAAGTGTCCGTACTTTTATCATTTGTTATTATTATTATTATTATTATTATTATTATTATTATTATTATTATTATTATTG